>JAYKAV010002786.1:512268-792105 GCA_035582835.1 Phoebastria nigripes
GAGAGATAACTGGCTTTAGTAATATTGACAGGGCCAGAGAAGGAAGAATAATGTGGAAGTAAGATGAATATTCAGCTTTGGAGAGGATTTTTTTCCCATCTCCAGAAGATGGAGAAGGAAGTTGTCATCCCCACGTTCTTGGTGTTCATGACACTGCGCCTTGAACACTGAGTCCAGTTTTGAGACATATGGAGAAACTGGAGGGGCTAGCCAGGATGGCTAGAGTTTGTGACCAATGAGGAAAAAAATGAGGCAGCTGAACCTTAGTCCAGCTGAGAAGAGGCTACCAGTAACCTAATGGCAGCCTACAGCCACTGGAAGGGGACTTGTAAAGACTACAGGGTCAGTCTCTTCTTGTTAGCGTTAGAAAGTATGACAAGGTGCAGCAGGCACAAACTGTGGCTGGGAGGTTCAGACTGAGCGTTAGGAAGAACTTCACCAAGAGGGGTAGTGCAGCACTGGGACAGGTTTCCCAGAGAAGCTCCGGCACCTCCATCCTTAGAGGTTTTCAAGACTTGGCTAGCAAAAGCCGCAGCTGACTTCATCTAGTGCTGGCTGGAATACAGCTTCTACCAGAAGGTGGGAGTAGATGATCTCCAGAGGTCTCATCTAAATAACTTTCCATAATTCTGTGGTTTTAATGTTGACATGACAATGGGCAATCCAAGGTGCTCTTTGGGTAGATCTAGAGTGAGATCAGGCTCAGGAATACATATGGCACACTTCGATTGAGATGGTGATGCAGGGAGGTTGGGGAGAAGAGGTAGCTGTTACACATGCCCACAAGGCCAGAGAGGGTGGAAAACAGTTGGGAAGGGGTCAATGGAAGTTTAGGAGGAGAGTGGAGACCAAAACATATAATTTAGCCCTGGACCTGGAGACAAGAGGGAGAGAGRAAGTATAATACAAGGTAAATACTGAAATGTAAGGGACTATAATGAGGAAAAAGAAAGTGTCTGTCTGATAGTAACACTTATGAATTGGAAAATGGGCAATTTGATTGGAAAAGGGAAGGACAGGACTGGGAAGAGAATTTGGAGGAAACTGAAAGTGCAGAAGGGACCTCTCTTTCCTTTCCAAGAGAGAAATGCTTGTTTATAAAAATGTCTTTGGCACTCATCACCACAGTATCTTGCTGCCTCAAAACAATAGAAATACAAGACAACTGATTCTTCTCCCTTATAAGTATGCCTACATATAAATATAGACAGTGCGGACACAGTCTGTATTTTTAACATAGTACTATCTGAGAGATTACAGTGCTCTGTGTAGTCACAAAACACACATCCTCATGGAAATAAACATAGCTTGCTAGATGTCCTCTCTTAAAGAAATCAAGCCACATATGTTTATAATGTCTTATACAAAAATAATGCAATCACCTATTACTTTATGGTGTGAGTGTATATTTGGCTTGCACTAGTTTTCATTGTTTAAAAAATATATGAGATTAGGTGGTTTAAACAGAACAAATACAAGCACTACAGTTTCCTGTCATCCACTGGCAATGGCGCTAACTCTTCTTCTAAGTCAACCAGTGGTAGCAGTTGAGGAAGTGCTATTGTAGGCATGATCTTTGTAGTTTTAGCATGATGACACCTAAATCTGGAAGCTTCTCCAGCAGGATACTTGCCTGTCTTCTGAAATCCCATTGCATTCTGACATGGGAGAGTGAAATCACAAAATTGTTTTTAGACTGTGGAAAAGAAAGTGCCATCAGAATAATTACTTGGTAGTGATGGTCTCCATGTTATCTCTTTTCAGGAGTTACGGTGTCATTCTAAACTCATTAAAACATTTTGGTTGTCATGTAAAAGTGGATTATAGCAGGAAGTAAAGCAGCAGTCCACAGAAACTCTTATGCTATCTTACTTTTCATATTCAGGTATATACCATGCATTTGCAAATTAGTCTAAAGGACATGGGGAAATCAAGTGTAGACATATGTCTTGGTCTGTGCATCTCAGGAATTGAGGCCATGGAATTGAATGCAATATAGGAGTGTGTATTGTATAGAAAGGACTGAAATACCTTTTTATGATGTAGAGTCTTGTTTGCATAGTTCTAAATCATTGACTCCCGTTAGAGGTAGTCTGAGTTTGCAATAATGTAACTGATGTCAGTATTTAGCCTATGGCTTTATTTCTGTACTTAGAGTGAAAGATTACTCAGTTAGATAAATGGTGGTTGAGAAGACACAAGGTTATGTGAATCAACAGGCATCTAACACTTGGGTTTGGCCTGGTGTAGCTTAGGGAGTTGGCCAAAAACCTACTGAGGTGAGTAAAGCTGAGTGCCTGGATGTGTTGAAGAATGTGTTACTATGCAAAAGCTATTGCTAGAGTGGAGAGGACATGTTTGGAAAAGGAGCAGATAAGAAAGATATGGAAATCTGAGAAACTGTGAAACCTTTTCCCTTTTGGGCTGTACAAACCTTGAGTGGTTTCATTTTTGGCAACATTAGGCTAAATTTTAGAACATACTGACTGCATGTAGAGTCTGAATATAATCCCTCCCATTATATTCAGAAGTAATTCTTACTCTTTTCAGAGCTCATTGGGAACACTTTGGTCAGGAGATTGTCTGGTTTGCCCAGATCTGTGTGTAGTAAGCAAGGAAAAGAGCTGTAGCAACCAAGTGCTTCCTCTGTATTAAGAAGCATCCTGTCCTGTAAGCTGTATGTACAAGCTAGCTGAAGTCTGCCTTTTTGATATTCATGGGAGCAAATTTGATTTTCTTGAACAGTTTGGTAGGGAAAATTTGCTAGATTTATGAGAACAAGTGAAAGCGTTGTCTGGTGATGCTCCCTCAGCCCAGAATTGAAGCCCAGCATGGTCGCAGTGCTCTGCGTGCAAATCGAGGGAGATGGTTGCACATTGGTAGCTCTGACTCATCAGATATTCCTGTTTTGCAGTAGGGATAGCTGAGGCAGAAATTGTTCCTAACCCTGGCCCTGATTCTACCCAGGCCCTACCTTCATACCAGGGTATAAAAACTGCTTTATACTACACCTGCCTTTCAATTGTCTCCTGGGATGCTACATCAGCTGGGCACTGCTGCTTGGAAAAGTGTTACAGCCTTAATCCCTTTTACCCCTGCTGTCCTTCTGTGTGAGGACATTAAGACAGGGTGCAGAAAGCTGGTTAAACTACCTCAGCTCTGTCTGGAGAGTCTTCTACACTGGGGCAGTTCTAAATATCATGTCTGCTGCCAAAATGGGCAGGGACCCCATCATAGACTTTTGCCAACAGGACTTCTGATAAAAAATGCGAATAACTGTAGTAAGTCAGATACAGCCTTTTGAAATGGTACAAATATGGCCTTGACTCATTGTAGTCTATAGGAAACCTTTAACTTCCGTTTGTTTGGACTATTTTTGTGATCCTTCAGTGGGCAAGCTTTATGGCAAAATAGTTCTGCAAACAATTAGAGATGCTTTATATTTTGTGTTGTCTGTTTTGAGAGGAGTAGAGTGAAGAAGAGACAGAAATGTATTCAGAACTTTGCCTAAAATTTGGAGAGAATAATGGTAAACCTTTTGTCCTGATTCCTTGGTTCTCAGTGATGACATTAAGCTAAGTGAAAACATAAAGTTGTTTTGGAGATGTTTCCCTAACTATTTATAACTTTTACGAGTTTCAACATTTAAATTATCAGGAGTGCGTAAATACTGACAAAATTGCAATGAATGTGTCAAGACTCAAGGTCAGAAGAAAAGTAATGAAAATGAAAATAGTATTTTCTGCAAGGTTATGATATAAATTTTTTGCTTTGGGAGATAACATATAAGTAGCCCTGGGCCAACAAGACAATCTAATGTATTCTGGAGAAAAAAAAAAACATTATTTCAGATTCATTGTACTAAAAAAATAAATCCTAAGAAGGATATGTGATTTCAAAACTGATTTATTCTTTAAAACAATGGCAGTTTTATAAAAAAATGCATTTCACTTTTCTGAATGTCCTTGAATAACTCTGAGGATATACATACCTTCAAAGAGTATAATTTAATATCACACCAGGGCTGAGACTTTAAACATAAAAACCTTCAGGAAATTCTAGTCTAGATGAGTGATTTTTTTTTTTTTTTTTTTTTTTTTTAATTTACTTTCAGTAACTACCTGTATTTAACAATAGCTAAATACTCACTGTGGCAAAAAAAGTGATGAACAGTATAATATACCAGCCAGGCTTGCTTTTCTCCTAAGATTTCTATTCTTCCATTTGTTTCAGATTTGCTTAAGAAAAAGAATGTGAAAGACACGGTTTCAGAAACACACTGCCTCTTTAAGAGGATACAACATGCCTATTAATAATTGTATTACTCCTCTATTATTGTTAAGAATAATGAAGGAATGGGAGCATTGGCCCCCAAGCTGAATTTATCCTGAAATGTTTTCAATTAACTCTTGGCACCGGCAGGAAAGCATCAAACCTTTCCCATGCTGAAATATGGAAAATCTGCAGGGAACATCCCAGCAGGAGTGGAATTTCATTAAAACAAGCACATCATAATTCAACGACTTCTGCACCCTCTTTAAGCCTTTCTATTGATAAGGAGTCCGAGGCGATTTTTATGGATTTGCAAGGAGAAATGATTTCATAAGATCTTTTCAAAGAGTTTGTTTTGGCTGAGGCTTTTGAGTTATTATCTGCTCCCTGATGAAAAAATAGTAAGACATTTGGCATAACTGTGACTACTAGATAAGAGGCAGAACTGAAGAGACTTTAAGCAAAATTTTATCCTTCAGACAACCACTTTCTGTAATCTCTATAGGAACTGACTCCACAACTATTTTCCCAGATCTTTTAAAGAAAGTATTGCCATTAAAACCTGCACTTTTGAACAACTAAATGTGGAGACTAAAACAGGCTTGGGGCTAATTACACATTCAAATACAGACACAGACATTTTAATATGAAATATACCCACACATTTAGTAGTAAAATATTAAATCGATGTGTGTATTGATTTAATAAAATGCATATCGCTTTGCCCAGACATGGGTTGTCTTAAAATGTTTGGCTATACTATATGTAAATAAAATTAACACATATGTGGGATATAGGAAGCGTATATTTTTAAATGCTGCTGAATGCTTAACACTTTTTTGCTACAAAGTGCTCTATGATTTTATCTTGATGTAACTCTCCACCCCCTGCAAAATCATTTTTCCTATCAGGACATAGCTAGGATATAGAGACACGAACTGTTGCTCTTTACAACACAGTAGCATTCATGTTTATTAACCTGTATTATAATCAAGTATTTATGCTAATCCCCACAAAAGACACAGGCTGCATTTAAACGGTAAGATTGAATATCTGTGTCAGTCTCAGTTTCCCTGTTTTGAAGTGGTATTGAAAACTCACAGGTATGTCTTGTCTTTTTTCTACCCAGCATTCAAAAAACCACCTACTTATTTGCTGCCATTCCCTCAGTCACACCACTACTCCTGAGGCAGGAAGAGCACCATGGAGAGTTAGGAGAGCAAGCTGCTGAGGCTCGCACCACAACAGAGACAGTTTTGGGGGAAGATGCTGAAGAAGGAGATGGTGCCTTGGGTGTGGTTGCTGTTGGCAGGGGCATCTTTTTTTCCCATCCCTATCCCACTGCTCCAAAAAGGCCCCCAGGATAAGTGTCTCCAGTGCTGACTTGAGTACACAGCCTCTTCTCCTGAGGCTGGAGTGGTGCATGTTAACTTGATGCCTCAGTTTGCCACACTAACAAGTAATTGCTGGAGTCAGATGGTTACCCTTTAGTGAACTTGCACTGCAGGACCCCATTCCAGTTAGGCAGGGACCAGAAAACTCATATAACCAGATCAGGCTATGTGATTTGAATCCACACTGTCACAATTTCACTGCATATCTTTCAACACGAACAGGAGGACTTCGCAGACACACATATACCCATATTTTACAGCAATCTGTTTTTGCCTTCAGCAACCAAGATTTGTTCTGAGATTTCAGCAGAATAATACTCATTTGTAACTTACAGTTTTTCTTTCACATATATGATAGATGAAGAAACAGTGTAAGAGTTAGAGTACCAATGGTTCTATTTTTCTGGAAGTACTGCAGGATTTTTTTGCCTTCAGTTTGCCATGTTACACCTACAACTTCTGCATCCTTGGTATCCTGCACCAAGGAGTTCCACCACTTAACTACGCAGTCTGAAGAAGATTTTCCTTTTCTTTGGTGGGACTTTACCACCTGAAACCCTACTTTTTTTGTGGGGAAAAAAAAGGTTTCTTGACACCTCTCCCTTGCCCCACAGTGATTTTATAGTGGGGCACATCCCTTCTCAATCCTCCTTTTTCCATGGAGCCATTCCTTCCCTTTGATCATTCTTCCTGCTCTTTTCTGTACTACTTCTAGTTTTATTATAATATGTTGGGGATAAGAGGAGCAGATCTGCAAGTGAACTATAGGAAGACACTCTTTCCCCTTCTTTTAGACAGTTTCCAAGTTCAAGAATATGTGGGTGGATTTGAACCTGTTGATTCAGATAATTAATCATGACAGAGTATTTCTAGCTTGAGGTATCTGAAATGTAATGACCACAAATGGCTACTAGTGCCCTAAATGCAATGACTTGAGTGTCTCAGTTCAGTTTACAGTGGATGAGTCTAGTTGAGGACAGGAATGTAATGAATGCAAGAGGTTTAGATTTTTCATTTCTGTCAAAGCTTGTTGCATGGTAGGACAAGGCCTTTAGTCTTTTTTTCCCTTTGATTTCTCTAAAAGATGGCTAACATGCTGTGACCTATACAGAGATGGAAATTTAAATTCACTGATTTTTGTGATACTTTTGATGCCCAGTAACTGGGAAGATTTACCAGGGAAAGGATTGTGCTGCACATTCCCCAGTTTATACACATTTCCATTATTTTTTAGCATTATAGCCCAGGCCTCCTGCTGCCTTGGTAGCCTTACTGTAGTCCATTCAATGAGCATGACATAGATTAGAAAAGAGAGAAACATTGAGCACTACTAGTAATTAAGGACAAATTCCACTTTGATCTCTTACCTTTTTAAAAGAGTTTTTTGCTGTTCTCATCATTAGGATTCTCACAGTGCACTTACCCATAAAATGTCCAGTGCTGCTTGCTACCCTTTCCTTTTAGACTCCTATCATGATTTTCCTACTTAAATACAAAAACTTGCATTTTGTCTTTACTGCTCTGGGTGGTACAGCATCCTGGCATTCAGCCAGAAGGTCATAGGGTGCTCTGCTTCGTCTCCTTGTGATTTCCCACCATAAAGAGCATTTAGAACAGTGCTGTATCTTGCAGGATATTCCCAGAACTCATTCACTCATCATGAACTCAGTATTATTTTTAGCCTTATTAAGGTAGTGCCTTATGACACGAGATCAATGATCTGGGTCCTGTTCAATGAGACAGGTATTCTTACCAAGCCAGAAATGCCTTTTGGACCATATTCCTCAGGTCTAGGACACCTGATCTAGCCTACTGATGACATATGTATGATGACATAAAGCTTTCTGAAATTAGGACATTTATTTTTACAGGTTATTGTCAAAAAGCTTTTCAAAATGGTGACTGGGACAGCACAGTTAACACTGTCAGTGCAGACAATAGTGTTTAACAATACTAAGATAATAATTAACTGGAGTTTAATTCTCCAGAAAAGTCAGTTATTCACAGTTTCTATTAACACCAGTTGCCTTTTATAAACTCAGCCAGGGTGGCTTATGAATTACAATTTTACTTGAGATCCTTCACTACCCTGCCCTGCCTTCGCCAGCGGCACTAGAAACACGAAGGGAAAATCCTCTTTTTTTGTTGTTTTAAACAGGTTTTGATACTTGACCCTTAGGAGTATAATGCAATATTAGTGTGGGGAACATGCACGATTTGTCCTGTCAGGAGATCTTATGTTTAAAGACAGTTTGAATGAGACTGATTATGAAACTATCTCTGTGATGGAAAGAGGAATATGAGCAGTATGGTCAAACCATTATATCCTCAAAGATGTATAACACAAGTGGGAATGCAAAAAAAAAAAAAAAGGGAAATTATCTCAAGTGATTACAGCATAAAAGAACAGCACAGAAATGCAGGACTAAAATCAGAAAGTCTAACATATAAGCTAAGAGATAAAGCGCATAAAGAAATAATTCTGTAAGTGCATAAGGGATCCAAGAAGACAAAAAATGGCCTTGATGCGCTGCTTACCTTTTGAGATGTGATGGTGAGAATGCCAGAATGCTTAATTCCATTTGTAGTTTCCTTAACTACAAATTGTTCCTTAAAAAGGTCATTTACAAACAGTGTTAGTTTAGTGTATCAGTAAATAAAGGGCAAGAACTCAAGCCAGAATAGGGAAATACAGCTTGATGCAGTAGTTAAATCAATGAGATATTTATACATCTATAGGAGATTAATCCTATGGTACTTACAAAGTTGGATGAAGCAATTTCAGACAGAACCTTTAGCCATTGTTTCCAAGAATTTGTAAAGAGTTGATGAAACTTTAGAAAACAAACTAAGACAAACTCTTTGTGAAAATGGGGAGAAGAAAGGAAAGGAAAGGAAAATAGTGAGGAGAGGTAATAAGAGTTTTCAACAACATAAAAGGGTGTTGCAAGGAAGAAGGGAATAAGTTATTTCTTATGGTTAGAGTTGGACATGTATCTACTCAGGACTAGATTTTCCCTCACTGACAATTTTTAAGAACATCTAACAAGATGTAGCTGATCAGGACTAGTGTTGTGAGTTAACCCCGGCAGGCGCTGAGCCCCACACAGCTTCTTGCTCACTCCCCACCAGGGGATGGGGAAGAGAATTGGAGGGGCAAAAGTGGGAAAACTCGTGCGTTGAGATAAGGACAGTTTTCAGTTTAATAGGTAAAGCAAAGCAAAATAAGGAATTAATTCGCTACTTCCCATCGGCAGGCAGGTGTTCAGCCATCTCCAGGACAGCAGGCCTTCATCATGCATAATGTTTACTTGGGAAGACAAAAGCCGTAGCCACGATTGTCATCCCCTTTCTCCTTTCATTCAGTTTTTATTGCTGAGCATGATGTCATATGGCATGGGATATCTCCCTGGTCAGTTGGGGTCAGCTGTCCCAGCTGTGTCCCCTCCCAATCTCTTATCCACCCCCAGCCTACTTCACTGGGGATGGTGTGAGAAACAGAGAAAGCCCTGACACTGTAAGCACTGTTCAGCCATAGCCAAAACAGTGTGTTGCCAACAGTGTTTTGGTCACAAATCCAAAACATAGCATCATACAAGCTGCTGTGAGGAAAATTAACTCCATCCCAGCCAAAACCAGTACAACTAGGCGTAGAGGATGGGACTAGATGATTCAGAGGCACTCTGGAAAACTCAAGACTTGGCCATAGTAGGTGTTTACATAAGGAAAAACAGTTGAGAACTGTAAAACTTAAATAGTCTATTAATGCCACAGCATATTTCTCCATCCTTTTGCATAGTAACTTGCACGGGTTCTGTTATGCTGAATTCTGTTTACAGGCACATAATGCACTACTACATTTTGTATGCTGTTCGTCCTTTTTCTTTTGATGTAAAATCTAATAGTTGGTATATTTAAAACACAAGTCTGGATCTCAGTCATCTCAAGAAATATCCCTAAATTGTCCAAGATTTTCCCAAGAATACAGGCTGAGTGACATCCCTTGTGTGCAGTTTTCCATCTTTATCTCACAGAGAGTTTTGCAGAAGACGTCCTTTTTTTCATTCTCTTCTGGTATATATTTATACGTGTACAGACACTCATATACGTATGATGCTGCGTGTTTATCTTAGCAAGAAAAGGTCAAAGAGAATCTGCAGTTAGAATGGAAAGTGCTGGGGTTTCTAATGGTCTGATACGGGCGGTGCATGGTTCTACAGGCTGGCACCGGTCTTTGAGAAAGGTCTGTTGCCTGGAAAGTTGAGTTTCGTTCTTTCAGTAGATGACCCCAAAGTGTCATTAATGAAGATCTGTTGATGATGTTTTTCATTCTCACACATAGTGAGCTTTTTGGTGTACTCTTGATAAGTTTTTACAGTCTTTCATTATAAACCTACACAGAATTTCTTTTCATGCCTCAGAGAGAGATCTTGTAATCCATTCTTTATACTATATGATGCTTTTGTCTAAGTTAAACAGAAAATATCTGCTAGAAGGGGGAATCTGTGGATTTTTCACCTTCCCATGTACCAAAAAATGGGCATAATTTCTTCTGTATAAAAGTTACATGTATGATCTTGTAGCATTTGAAAACAGTAGTCAATTTCAGTAGGTGTGGAATAGGACACATGGCTAATATATCCCACATAGACAGCATACGACGATTACAAAAAAGGCAGCATTGATTGTCTTGTTTGCCTTTACTGTAACCTTTCAAGGTTGAAGTATTTTGGCCCTTTGTACATATAGCATGTTTTCATTGTGAGTACCTAACTTTTAAGGGGTTATATACACAATTTCTTTGTGTTGACTTTCTTATAAATGTATAACTTAATTTATTAACCCTCCCTCTAAGCTTGTGTTTCTAACTGCATGTGAAATTACACCTGGAGCCATAGATTATTATTTGCTTTCATGAAGAACTTGCTTTGTGTTTAATTTCAAAAATGCATGCACTTGTTGCAAGGCTTCATGGCAAAGACTGTGAATGCCTCAGAGCATTGTAGCACACTTCCCTCAGAAAGTCTTTGTGAAATAGGTATGCTATTATGATCCCCAGTTTGCAGACTAGGAACTGAGGCTGAGAAAGAGGGAAGATGACTTGCTCAAAATCACATGGGATGTGCCCTTCCCTGGGGTAGGTCAATGAACTGCTCTCAAGTCTTTGGGGTCCTCGAACACTAGGTAGTGACAAGGACAACAAAATAATAGTAGTAATTGCCATATAATACGTAATTTTTGTAGCTGTTATTGTTTTAGCTTCACCTGTGTTAAGACAAAGTCTTCTATTATTGTCACTGAGGGTCTGTGTTAAAATCAGATAGCACAAGAGCCACTTACCATTAGCTGAGAAAAGTTGTTCTACTATAAGATTTTTCTCACTGTAATCTGTATTATTTTAGAAATGGGATATTTTTATATTTCCTCAAGCATAACTTTCTTCTTTATACAGGCATTAGTGCCGTTACCGCACATTCATATCCACCCCAACCATTCCCTCAGATCTAGACTTCAGGAAGTTCAAATCCAAATAGTTTTCAAATCCAAGCTGCCACTTTGATTTCATCACATCAAACCCTTGTTGAGATCAAACCTTTGAAATGAGAAAAGATTTTTAATCCAGTTACCCCAGATGGGGTACAACTCTCCAGGTCCTGAGAGCTGCAGGATTAGGAATTCTCAAACTCCCCTCACCCACCCGTGCACACACATGCAGGCACAAACAAACTGCCCAACTTTACATGCTTTGCTCACAAACAGTACTCCAAACAAGCTGGTGTCTAAGAACTGGGAAACACCTTTCTCCCTTCCTCTTTCTGATATAAAGGAACATCCACACTCCCAGCACGGTCAGCTCTGTCCTTATTTTGCAGGTCTAATTTTTCTTATTCGGTCAAATGATTTTGAGAACTGGGCAAAATTCGTAATAACTGTAAATGATGCAATTCGCTGTCTACCTGTAACATTGCAAATGGATGGAGTGAGCTTTCTATTTCAAAATATCTTTGCTTCACTTTCATAATACAATGCTTAGTCTTGGAGTCAGTCTTCAGACAACTTTCTCCTTAAGAAATATGTTGAAAGACCGTGGATAATTTGCTGTGCATGAAAGCTGAAATTAACAATTCCATTATCCTGTTTATAATTTTCAGAATCAGAAATTGTCTGTTATGCTTTCAGCTTCAAATTACATGGTAGAGTAATTTGTGGAGATAAAAATTACATTTTACAGCAATAGAGCTGGATAATCCATTCTTACAATTACAAGAATTCACATACATTGGTGATGTTTAGTAATACACTATATTCTCGTAATTTTGGTGACATCATACTCAAACTATATCTGAAAAGTATGTACGTACTGCTACTAAATGGGTTGGTACATTGCTCTGTGACCCATGAAATGGGATCAAGAAAGTAGTCATGAGCAGAAAGGCAGAATATGATGGGTAAAAGCATCAGTGAGAAAACATAAAGCCATGTTTAGTTTGTGGCAATTGCAGCTGGCATTTCTCCAAGGTATCAAGTGTGTGTGTGTCTGTGTCTGTGTATCTGTGTGCCTGTGTGTATGCATGTATGTACTTATACACACAGGCACACAGGATTTATACATAATCACTTAATTTTTTTTTTTTTATTATTTTGATACTAGTTGTCTTGGTCTTTCTAGGATGAGCAGCCAAAGGAAGTGGCTGTTTATATTCTCACAAATGTTGAGTGACTTAATATAGTTTCCATTTCATAAACAGCAGCATAAGGAAAGAAAAGAATAAAGAAAATTAGGCAATAAACAAAGTAGAAAAAATTGTGTCAGTTACTTTTCTAAGGCAATAATAATGAAGGAAACAAATGCCTTTGAAAATGACAAAGAAATAAAGCAATATGCATAAACCTCAGGTTTACGTGTCTTTTTTTTTTTTTTTTCTGAATGAAAGTAAAGCAGTTGAGCTTTCGTCACAACGAGCAGCAGCCCAGAAGTAGACGGACAGCCTCCTCTGTGTGGGGAAGATTTATAGGGACCCCTCCCGGGCCCTTTGCAAGTCCAATTCATGGGCTCCCCTGACCAAGGCTCAGAGCTGTCGCTCTAAAAAGGGAAGAAGGGAAGGCTTGTCTTTTTCTTTTTTTTTTTTTTTTTTAAATCACCATTTGTTATTAGAACACAGGCTTCCAAATGACGAAGGAGAGAAAGGGTTGAGGGAAAGATATTTCTCCCCTCTCCCTTGTGTGGTCTGGTGTATTCAAAGCAGGGGCCTGTCTAGTTTTACTGAGAAGGGGGAATGAGCTGATTTAACATGGATTGCAGCACTGCTGAGAGAGGGGCAGAGCAACTTCCAATCAAAGTGTGAGCTGTTTTGGTGTCCATGTGTGTGGACGTACAAGCAAGAGAAGTGGTCGGTCTCTAGGCACCTTCTTTCTAAGAGCCCAAGGGCAGATAATTGATGTGACAGACAATTCTCCTTAACCCCCTGCCAACAAAACAGCTCTTGGGCAGCTCACAGCTCTCCTCACTCAATAAAGGCCTGAACCTATCACAAAAAACATGGGAAAGATCCACTTCTTGTGAATAGCAACAACGCAAATAGGAATAGCAACCAGCTCTCCCCCCACACTGATGTATATTAAGAAACTGAGATATGCAAGAAAACAAGTGTGATGGTAAAGCTATGGGATGAGTTGGTCCCAAATGTTATTGTCTCTGCTACTACCCAAGCAGAATTATTGTAGTGCTGTGGAAGTTGCTCTTATTTAATGCCCATACATCACCTATGTAGGAAATAAATTGCAAAACACTTATTCTGCCCCTATCCCCATCTAATGGTATCACAGAGATTCAATTCTCAAATCACTTGTGCCAACTACAAATGGAAAGTACATAGGGAGGCACATGGCTGCTAAAACTTCTTAGTCAATGTTTCCCGATCCAGAGTCCTTTGGCTAAAAGTCCCCTCTTCTCATGAACTCATGTCACACCTGTGAAAAGCGTTGCAAGCAACCACTCAAGAATAATGGCAAAAATTTAATTTTGTCCCAGGTCTGGACACTCTCTGGTGCACTGGTGAAGTTTGGCTCATACTGTGTTGGCAAATGTTCTTAATGTTTTGTGTGCTTGAGTTACACGCACATGGTTTTGGGAATACAAGGCAATATACAGATTATTTCATCCTGCAGTGTTTAGACTATTATTACAACCATTTAGAAAATCCTTGCTACTAGCATATTGAGTGATACGCTGGCTGTGAACAGCAGGTTGTACCTAGGAACAGCTGAGGAAGGCAAGGAAAAATTGCCAAGTCCTATTAGCAAATTAATTCCAACGTAGAATACTTTAATACCTGATCAAACATTCAAAACTAGAGGTGGCTGAATATGCAGGTAGTCAGACTTCATCCTCTACTATCAATACACACAGAAACAGCAGAACAAATAAAGAGCTTAATCAAAGTATCCCTGCATTAGTGAGCCCTGGCACAAATAATCCCATTGAAATCATTGTCCTGGGTTAGAATAGAAGGCTAACTGCAAAGTGTGCAAGTCTAAAGCCAGAAACTTTTGGATAAGTTGCTGCATATGGTGTAATGCAAGCACTTCAGGTGGACAAAATTGTTTATATGTACAGTATATCTATATATCCATTAAAGATAGGCTCAGACTGGAAGAGATAAACTAGCGAACATATTGGCTTCATATCAGAACGGGTATTTCTAGTCGAAGTCTTAACTAACTTACTAATTTTCCAAAACAAAGATTTACCAAACAGCTCTGACTTGACTGAAGAGGCATAGGGGTTATCTCCTGTCATAACTCAGTATCTTGAGGTATTAAAAATATTATATAGAACAATCATTTTCAACTGGTGGCAGTCAGTGGTTGTGGGCATCTCTCAGGAGGTCCCTTACAGAATGCAGACCATCAAGCCCCAGATCAATAGGTTTAAATTACTATTCAGAGATCGAAGTTTTGAAGGTCATAAAAACGAAGAGCAGATTGGAAATGATTGACCCAGAATATCTGTAGATAGGTTTGCAAATTATTCTTTCCTTTTTGCTTCCTCAACTCTTTTGTCCATTCACACATCCCCACTCCGCCAGACTAAATACTAAAGTGATTAATTTCTCATGCTGCAGTAAGTTCTTTGCTCTCTCCTTCTTTGCAGAGTGAAGATAGGGAGCTAGAAGAATAGCGGGGTGGGGGGGTGCCAGCTTGCATTGCTATTGCTTTTATGCAAGAAGCTGCGTTTGTGCATGGGTGTGCTTGCGCGCGTGCGTGTGTGCTGATGCATGAGGCCCTGACCTGTGGGAAAAAGGCATCTCTGGCAACGAGAGCGTAAGCCTCCTGTGACAGTACTTAGCAGCGTAAGGGGGCTGGCTGGTGCGTGAGCCACGGAGGCGAGGGGTGGGCAGCGCAGACCCGCTGGGGTGCGGAGGAGAGGGATGTAGCGTGGCGGGTGTCCGGCAGCGCCAGGAAGGCAGAGTAGGTGCTTGCATATGAGTGAGCAGGGAGGGCTGCCTCTGCCACCGGGCCCTGGGGAGAGGAGGAGAAACAAAAGCCTCCATTTTGACGGCTCTTCTTCACCCATCAGCTCCATTTACTCAGTCTCAATAGCTGCGGCTCGACAGCAGCCATGGCAGCAGCTCCCGCCGGGCTCCCACCTCCTCCTCGGATGCGCACTTCCCAGCAGAAAAGAGAATGAAGAAGGGGACAGGGAGAGAGAAAGAAAGAGGGAGAGTGAAGGGGGAGGGTAGGGAAAGAAAAGGGAAAAAAACCTTGCTGACACGGGGCATAACTTAATTTTCACGGTGCCGGGACAGCTGTATCGTGTAATCTGCCATGGCATGCCATTAAAACTTCAATGCCTTTACTGACCCAGAAGGGAAACTCAGACCGTGGAGAGCCTTTTGAAAAGAAGTGGTGATCTTTCACGATTTATGAGCTTGTCTTAAAGAAACAGACTCCACTCACTTTAAATTAATCACCCTTTTCAGGGTACATTGAAATCTGGGGTCTCTCAGCTGAAGACTGTGGAGACCTGGTACCTTATGAATGCCTGCCCTGTCTTTATTATTATTTTTATTTCATTTTATTTTTGTGCCCACCAAAATGGGTTGGTTTTCAGTGGAACTGTATCTTGCAAATTGAGGTGCAAAATCCAATTACACCGATTCAGTGAAAGTCTGAATGGGGTAGCTGTGGCACTTACACATTCTTGTCCCCGCATACATTGTGCGAAGKGGAAAAGAACCTGAGAAATATGAGGAGTTAAGGACTCAAACACTAATGAAATGTGAGACATCCTCTATGATTCACCAGCTAAAAGTAAAATAGCAGCGAGTCCCCCTGCTTCCATTCTTCACACAGTCCAGGGAACAAAGGGCTGTAAACTCATACTAATAAAACCTAAACAATTTTGAAATCATAAAAAAGCCCTGTGTGTTACAAGAAAGTGTAGATAAAACACTTCCTTACTATGTTCCCAGAAAAACTGGTGTGATTTACAGGAAGAATGCCCGGCTTTTGGATTTGCAGAGGATGTAAATCAGCATCCTTCCATTGTCTGCCGTTAGTATAATATCTGATTTACTCCAGCTGTTTGTCTGGACTCCTCTCTCAAGCACTTGCTTTCCTTGGCCAGCAGTATTTCTTAATTGGCATGTTTTTAATGCAAAGATAATAAGTGACCCAGCAATATGAGGATTCAAAGCAATGTAGTAGTGATTTTCACGTCCTTAAAACCTTACATATCTAGCAGCAGCAACACGCTTTTTGTTCCTTTGGTGAACTAATTATGGTGTAACTTAAACCAAAGCAAAAATTTCACGAACTCACAGGCAGTAATGGAAATAAAGTAATAGATGGAAATAAGATCTGAGATCAGAGTGAAACTTGTATATGGAACCTGAACATCTGAATTAATTAAGCAACCGCCTGCCTTAGAAGACTGGACCCATGAATCCCCTAATGCACTTAAGTGCCATTCACTTTGCTTTTGTTAGAAGTCCGACTTCTGACAATCTTTTGAATTGTTACTTATGATGAATACCAGAAGTGACTACTCAAAGCAAAAATTGCTCCTTTTATCCATACATTTTAGGGTTTAGAAGTTTTGCCTGTTTCTCTGGAGTCTATATCAGCCAGAGGTAGAGTGTGCAATCTCTTTTACATATCCAACTGTTCTTTAGACACAGCTCTAAAGAACTGTGCATGGGTGTGCATATCACCTGTATATACCCAGACGTGCATGCCCATATTTTTCCGAGATAAGGTACCTTCCAGAACTCTAGTTTATATAAGACAGGTTGGTTTGTTAGCCTTATCCGTCTCCTTATGTATACATTGGTGTGCTCCCCAGTGGCTCTGATATGCATTTCTACTAGTTCAGGTGTTCTTTTTTTACGTTTTCAAAATGTCAGCTGCTGCTGGTGCAGTTTCTGTGAGGCAGCTGTACCGCATATGGAATAGAAGCTAGTGCCACATCTCCGTTTTGTAGATGGTCTATTATTTTGGAACTATTAGCTTGTTAGACTCAGAATAATGGCACTTGACAGTCACATTTCTAAACTTACATATTTCATTACAAGCAGTTTGCACTCTTACTCGCTGGACTGTGGCCCGCTCTGAGACATTATAATGGCAGCTACATCAATTCTAGGTAGAAAAAAGGTATGTGAGTTTACTTACTATAAAACATTTTGGTAAGTCTATGTCAGGGAAGTAAGCTTAATGGTGCTGAGAAAAATCTATTTTTCCCATCAATAGAAAAAAGGTACCTATTTTTCTGCAGAATGTTCAATTTTTTACACCCCTGCCTTTTTGTTTGATGGTTTGTACTTCTGATGCATATGGAGCTTAATAACTTCACAACAACATTCTTCATTTGAGAAAAAAATTTCATAGAAAACAAATTGAATTATTGGATTTTTTGATCCCTACATTGCTGTTGGTATTTGTACCTTTTTAAAAATCCCAGGCTACTTCAAGCCCACTATGGGGATGCATTTAAATAAAACAACACTTACTAGTGACCTCCCAAATGCTGATAACTGGAGGAGAGAAGATGCTCTCTGGCTATCCCTTGTCAATCACTTCAACAAGGTCTAGTCCTGCAGTCAGTCCAGCAGTAACATTACGCTTTTCATCTGAGTGTAGACATATACATAATGTAATTCTGGACTGTAACTGTACTTGACCCTCTATTTCTGTCAAGATACAGATATGCATCTTTTCCCATTCACTGCAACAAAAGTGAAGATCTGGCCAATAAATGCAGATAACTATCCATTACCAGCCATTAAGTCCAGCTAAGGAACTGTTGTTTTCCTATCCACCAAAGCTGGGAGAACATGCATGTCTGCAGGCAGTACTGTACTTATTCATACCTGATCAGTTGTGTGAAAAGTTTTCAGAGTTTTTCAGCATTTTGGAGACCTAAACTCTATTAGGTGGGAAGTGAATGAGTTTATGCAGTTAATTACAGCTGTGTTTTTGGAACATGGCACCAGAGTCTACTCTGTGCCTTCTGATGCCTTTATTTATTTATCCTGAGCTGTCAATTTGCAGTGGTGCTGCACTGGTGGCAACCAGGCACTGAGGTGGTAAGGGGACAACTTTACTGGCTCTTCAAGTGGCAGGGTTAGCTAACGCTATGGTGGGTCCTGTTGCAGACTGCAGGAGGACGCTGCACTAATCATTTTGCCTTATGTCATTCCTGGTTTTTTCTACACAGCTACAAACACTGTGTTCTTTTAGAGCAAAGTCATAGCTAGTGTACATTGGCCTGATAGGACTTTAGATAGTGCATGAAGCAGAGTTCTCCTTGGGTTATGCATAATAAACACACTCAGGAAATGAAACCTTTGGTTCTTTAAAACTCTTGGTGAATTGGCAAAGAGCAGCTTATCTTTATGGAAATAATGCCCCAGTGCTACATCTGACAAGATTTCTGCAGTTCTCTCTCAAGCAGTATCTGCAAGAGGTGTGACATACAGTGTCACAGGAAAGGGCATGAAATAAGAAGGTGAGAGTTTGAAAGATGCTTTTTACAAACTGGTGAAGTCATACAATGTGCTTGTCTGGGTGAGATGTTATTCCACTTTGTGGACATCTACAGAAGCAACCAAACACAGAGCAGAGAGGAGGGTGGAAGGTACCAGCAGGTTGCATCCTAAGTAAAGTGGGAAGTTCAAGTAGCAGAACAGTTGTTTAATTTCATTTCTGTAGGAAAGTTATATGCAGTTAATTTTCCATCTTAATGCTTTAAAAATAGAATATAASTAGGGTAAGACTCTAGCTAAAATTAAGGCCTAACACTTAAACTAATTCTTCCTCAGTACAACTGTACTAAAAAGAGCTGGATTCTTTTATTTTGGGGTAGCTTTTTTCCCCTGAAGGTGCAGGAAATGAAAGCGGTTACATTAGGAATACATGTGGATTGCCTGATTCTTTACAGGGTTGAAAACTGGTATAAATCCTGGAAAGACAAGTAAAGTACTCAGAGTTAATATCACCTGGGTACAGAAATCCATTCTGGTACTTTAGTTGTCATCACAGGCTGTACACTGCTGGCACTGTCGATGCAGGGCACAGGCTCTGAAGGAAAGGGCCCAGTCTAGAAAGTTTTATGTAGGCAAGAGGTCCAATCAAGTCCTAACTTTAACATCCTAAAAAATTTCCAAAATGACTCGCACACCACAGCTAATAAATTCTGCTACAAAAGAAAGGTCATATTTGAAAAATTCACAAGGATTACCGATACACATGCCAAGGAAGCACTCTGACCATGGAGCAACCATTTGATATATCATAATGTTCAAATATTTTTTTATCCCATGGAACAAAGAGCAATTTATGTCACAAAGGAATAGGTATTTGGGAATCTGAGTTAGAGTGTGGTGTGATAACTTAAGCAGTGTATTGCTAAATAATTTGAAAATGGAATAGGAACACTCTCATACAACTTTTGAATAGTTAAGTGGTGTTTCTACTCACCTGAAAATTCTCTACATTTAAGGCACAACATATATTTAAAGCATTATACTAGATTTTTTTAAAATTATAGTTAATTAGTCACGGTTTGTTATTGGCGTATTTTCTATAAACAGAGACTAATTAGAGATGCTCTAGTCTGTTTGAAAATAAAAATGCTAAATGTTAAAAAAAACCCAAGACATTTGGCATTAATAAGCTTCAGTCAGAGACAGCATGCAACAATATTTAAAATAGATGCAGCAGTCTAGGTATTCTCCTGGGTCGCAGAAAGAAATTGTGGAGGCTGCCTGAAAAATTATCCTGGTGTTTAATGATAAAAGCACCATCCTTCCCAGTAGGTTTCTGACACGTAGGAGAACATGGGTTTTTAAGATGTCTCTTGATTGACCTGGAGCAAGATCTGAGATTAGGATGGTGGGAGAGAGAAGATTGCAGGTATAGGGGAGATTTTTAACAGATTAAGCACCCTTCTGCAGCTCAGATTATCCAAAGAAGCCTTCCAAACTCCTTGATGTTTTTCCAGCGCTAATCAGAAGTGGCTCCTTGGAAGTATTTTTGGACCCAGAAGGCACCTAGTGAATTCTGGTTCTTCAGTCAGGCTGCAATTTTAGTGAAGGCTCATGTGTCTAAGACGACTCTCAAAGGAGGCAAAATCAGCTTTTGTGATTACAGGTTGATTTTCCTGTCTGTGAACCTTTCACCTTTCACTTCTGGATTGAAATTCTGCGCTAAATTCTAGTTGGTATGTTAAGCCTGAGGAAACTAAATTTCCTGTGAAGTATTGTACTCCATTGGACCCTTTCATTTTCTGGGCCCAGACTTCTTTGGAGGGTTAGTGAAGCCAGACTACAGCTCTAAGAAGAAAAATATTCACACACTTGGAAGTAAAACTGCATTAGGTCCAAACCTTCATGTTGTTTAGACCTGTGCCAGTTAAATATCCATTCATTATAATAAAGACTTCCTCCTTTGTATGAAATTTCATTTTCTCCCTGGTTTGTCCTGTCTTATTGCAGTTCTCTGCCCTGCAGCGAGCATCCTGCCTTCTGATAAAAAGTAGTTAAATGACCCCAGACCATTGTTTCACATGAAGCTTATGTTTTTCGGAGCGTGGGACCGTGTGGTATATAGGGTTGTGTGCAGAGAATAAGCCAGTTATGCAGACGATGCTGCTGCATTCACAGGAGAAGCGGGGAAGTGTCAGAAGGGACCTGTGGGAGGAGAAAGAACTGCCCACAAGCCAGCTGATGGCGAGGCAGGAGAGCCTTGCTCCATCTTTGGCCATCTTAGGCTGTGACGCTGGATGGCCGTAGGACAGGTGTCATTAACTGCGTGTTTCTCATGTTCTGTGTACATCTCTTCAGACACCTGAGGTGAAATTAATCTCACCAAACATAAATGTCTCAGAGGCATTTAGTCTAAGTGATACATGAGCCTTTCTAGTCAATAGAAAGGTACAGCCATATCTGGAAGATGGCTCATTGCACTGCCAGGAACATACCTAAGATAAGTGATACAAAGTGCCCTCGGGAAATGTCAGGATTTCTCCATTGACTAGGTTAAATCAGGTGAGATGAATCTCATGCCAAGAGATGTGCTGGCACAAGTGAGGAGCAGTCAGAGTGCCAGCAAGAGTCAGTAGAAGCAAGGAACATTTAAGACTGCTGAAAGATCAGATTGGGCCAACAACTTCAGAATAACAGAAAATAAGTGGACACCACCATGTTTTAGCTCTCATTTGTCAGTGCATAAATTCCCAAAGGCTAAAATTAGAATACTGATAATTCTCAGTATCAGGAGGAAGTTTGAAACATAACTCCATTAATGTTTGAATTTCATTCAGGGTACAAAGCAGTTTTAACTACTATGCTTTAGTCACTGGAGATGTAAGAAAGTAGACTTAAGATGACATAGCCAGCAATCCTGCAAGCAAGTCTTTCGTATCTAATCATGTACTACTCCTTACTTGTTCCTTTAAATCAAGAAGAATTGAGCATGTTGAAAACCACAGAATGAATGCAAATCATACTTTTCTAAACTTGTAGAATCCAAAGGACCAAAGAGAATTAGTATATATAATTTGTTTAGACTTTCTGCAAGTAACTGATATCTAAACAATATGTTAAAACAATCAGAAATGCTGATTATCTGGTTTATAATAAAGATGGAAAAGGGTATGATATAAATATTTTTATGGGATTACGTGCACCAATCACATAATCTGAACATCTGAATTGTATTCAGATTTGATCATTTCATTTCAGAAAGAGAAAAACTAACATAGAATAGTTCTTTATGTAAGGACATGGCAGGATTTCAAGCAACAAGATGTTAAAATAGGACATCTCTGTTTCTGCAGTTCTCAGTGTTTCTAATGAACACCTTTGGGTGTACTGGAAACAGATACCAGCCATATAGCAATACTAAAGCTGACATTTATTCTTTCTGTTTTTAAACTCCTTTTTAACCTTCTTTATGCAGCACTTTTATTTTCCCCTTACTTTTCTGAGCATTTTATGATGCCTTCAATCCTCCTTCCGTTCTTTGCCCCCCCGCACCCCCCAAAATGTGCTATTTGGTTTGGAAGTTGTCCTAATGACTTTAAGGATTAGAAAAGCAAAAGGGAAAGTGGATGATTTAAAGAAGTGTACCAATACAACCTTTCAGAGTGGAGAGCAGCGCATAGGCAAGGATGGAGAAAACCAGTAACTGCACAAACATACCCAGAACACTAGTCCACTTAGCAGAACTGATGTGGAGATTTGTCATTGTTCCCTGCAGATACCCTGCAGTTGTTTGAAAAAATGTTCATACTGAACAGGTGTGCACCAGTCTAGATCCCTGAACAGGAGGTATTTCCAGGCTGAAGGAATGATTTATTTTGTTAATATTATATCTATACAGCCTTTTGAAAACATCAGGTGCTACTTAAGTATTATTACATTGAAATAATAAAGTAAATACTTGAAGCATCAAATATTTAACCCTCTCTTTCCCTGAGAAACACACAGATACAGTACTGTTCTAATAAATCCTTAATTTTACAGATTTCCTGCTGAAGTTTCTGACTAACGGTAAGTTATTTGTTCAGAAAGATTTTATGGTGCTCATAAAAACTCAATTACAGTTTTAAAATAACTTGTAGTTTTTCTGTAACATGATGCTGCCATCTCAGTTCCCAGAGGGTATATTAAATTCAAGTAGCAATAACAAATCATTTAAGCAATAAATAAATAACCTGAGACTGAGTTGTTAAGAGTTAATAGTCTCCCATACACTCAATAGAGACTGAGGCTCCACTCTATTAAAGTGACCCCCGGGGCCATGGGCCAAATTGCACCGAGTTGTTTTGTGGAAGGTATTCATCCCTCACACATTCATTTCCTTCTTTATGTTGTCTCTTTTCATCAGTGAAGGCACTCTGCAGTCCCTGAGTCCAGAGAACAATTACGGTACAGTCTCAGAGAAAAGAAAGAAAACTGGGGTCATAAATATGTTAAATGGGTACGTGGGTTTAAGTGGCTTTGTAAACTAAACACGAGGGAAACCTCAGACTAATTAATGAATATGAAGCAGCATGATAGGAATGTTTTAAGGGGAAATTCACATTACCCCCCGCAAACTTAAAAAAAAAAAAATTTTTTTTCTTCCCTTTTAAAAATTCATTCCAGCAGGACAGTCATGACACAACACATCCTTATGTTTCATTGCAATGGCATTCAAGTAGGAACTGGTTGCAGAGATAACTGAACTGATAACTCATTCTCAACGTCTTATTGGAAACTGAATTCCTTCCTCCACAAAGATCAGCCATTTATCATGATAGTGAAGCTATGCAAAACTGCAGGAAGATTTAGGACTTGAGCCAAGATCACTGTTTAGCTTTACATTGTGTGTCAATTCCTGACCTGACTTATACTCACCACTGAAATAAACATGGATTCATTGAGTGTCAGTGGTGTCAGGATTTGGCCTTATAATAATAAGATTATGGTCCCAGAACAGTAGTCTTCATTCAGTCCTAGCAACGGGAGAAATTTTGCTCTCAGGGTCTTCTCCTGTCCTCCTGTGGGAAAACCGGCAGGAGGCAGAAGAGGGGGAAAAGGATCTGTGGACTTTCCCTTACTTATAAAGCTTTTCCCTATATTTATATTGGTCCAAATTTTGGGGAATTTTGTTCCCAAGATCTGCTACAGGCTTCTGCYGCCAGCCTCCAGAGCTGCCTCCAGGTCCATAGCTTGCTTCAAAATACTACTTGATTTCCATGGGGACTTCTCTGGGTTTCACTTTTGGAAAAAAACATGTCAGAAAACAATACTATTTGGTTTAGCCGAAACCAAACTCTATATGGGGAAAGACCAAAATATTGGGGAAGTATTTTTTCCACTGAAAGTTCTGAAGAAAATTGATACTTCCGTGCAGAGTTTTTTTGTACCCGATATAGCGTTCCCATGGCCAATCAAATCCAGGGTGGTGTTGCCAGCAGCATGGTAGAACCTTGCTCTGAAGGTCCATGCTGTCTTTGCCTTTCCCAGAGCCCCCTCAGGACACCGGTCGCTTGTCACGAGATTGATGCTGCCCCTGTGCCTAGCAGCTGTGCCAAATCCCAGGTTACCTTAGTGAAGTCCAAAGAGGAAACAAGATCCATGGGGATGGCAGCTGCTTCTGCAGCAGTGGGTCAGGCAAGCCCCACGCTCTGTTGGCATGACATGAAGTGAGATGACTGCAATGGAGGAGAGACGAGTTCCTGTTCCTGCTGCTGTTTGTGACTCCTTTGCAGTTTCCTCCAGTATTTCTGTAAAACATGAGATCTCTCCTCCCTCAGCAGCATAGCCAGGTGCTCCTTGGAGGACAGGGACCATCTCCTCTGAAGGGAGATGGAGGAGCAGAAGCTAACCAGTGTCTCCACACTGCCTTCAGGTAGACAGGGTGGAGGAGCTGCAGTAGGGTCCCTCTGTTGCTCAAGACACAAAGCTGTGGCTTTGCGGATTTTGGGTGCTCTTCGCAATCAATGACATGTCTAGGCTAGTGGGCACTACGGGAACATCTCTGCCTGTGAAAGGTAACTAGTGAGTATTCCCTCCTCTCCTTCAGGCAAAATGGGATAGGTCACCCTGAACTGCTGGTGGAAGTGGTTTGAGCTGATCTGGCTGACTGCCCCAGGCAGGCGTGGAAGTGGACATGTGATCCCTGCCACCTGCAGTACTGCAGGGCTGGTGACCTCTGCCTGATAGGTGGCGGTGAGGTGCTCATAGGGCATTACTCTGACCCTACTAGACCTTAAAAATGAGGTCTGCTCATGTCCTAAGCCTTTGTTCTTCCCTTAACTCCACAGGATCTGTAGGTTGCACAAACTGGTCCTTGGCATGGAAAGTTTCAAACCCATCAAGAATATTTCAGAAGGCTACAAACGAGCACAACAGAAGCTTACTATATATGTCTTTATTGCTGCAGTTAATACACGTATATGTGTAATGTGTATAGCATTAATATCTATGATTGCATTTTGTTTTTGTTATAATCCTCTGCTTTCATTTGTTCCTAATTCTCCAGATCAGGATACCTAAAAGATTTGATCAGGTCAGCTTTTAGAAAAGCATAAATTCCTGGGATGCAGAGGCTAGGTGGCTGCTGTTGGCGTCCCAGATACGTACCCACACTGCTCCTCATGTTAGGCACCAGGTTCAGACTGTTTTCTGTAGAAAAGGTGCTGCTCCTGCATAATTAATGTCAAGGAGAGCTTTTTTAGTTGAGTTCAAAGGACGGAAGTTTGAAACCCTAGTTCAGAAGGATGACAAAGCTTCAGGCACTGCTCCTGCTAGGCATGGAGGGGAAAACCTTTCAACAAGCCCTTATCCCAGAGTTTCAGAATATGGATTTTTAATTTCTCTGTTTAAAAGTGCTGTTGAAAAGCAGCTATAGCATAGAAAGAGGGACAATGACAAAGTTAAACCTGCGCAGTTAGCCTTTAATACTTTGAGTACATTATTGACATAATTACACAGAAATGCATTTATAGTGTTTATTCACCAACACTCAAGATATTCCCAAGTCAAAGCTGTCCACTGAAGGCAGTGGAAAGAAGTTTTCAGAAAGGAGTAAGTGAGCTGGTTAAACTCTTTGCCAGGAAAAGACCATTTTCTTTCTGTCCACTTGGCCAGCTTCTCAGCTGACAAACCACCATTGTCTTCAATGCAGTGACACTGATCTATACCAGCTTTTCAGCTAACGGATAGTTCACAGGCCACTTCTGTTTTTTGTCAAGTGTAGTCAAGATTTGTAAGTATTTTCAGCTCCTTTTTTTTTTTTTTTTGCTAAACTTTTTTTCCAGCTTTTATACTTGCTGTCCTATCAGCTTGCTGATCTACTGGCTTAAGTCATCTGAGCAAGAGAAGAAAGGGTAATTTGCTTCCTATAGATTAATTTAGGGGGGAATTAATGCAAAAGGACTAAAACGAGCAGAAAACTTTCAAGATCAAAAGCCACTTTCCAAACACCAGCATGTAACAAGTGACACGGCTCCACGTACAGGCCAGAAACAAAGGCAGTGCTTTCATTTGGTCATCTTTTTCATGGTTATTATTTATTTATTTTTACTATTCATTCAGCTTGAGGACTGAGCATGGGCTGAGAAAGGAATTTAGGATTTCAGCCACCCTCCCAACAGCAGCAAAACTATAAATAGTGTTCAGTCTTTTATCCTTTGAACAGTCCGAAGGCCCTTGTAGTCAGCGGAAGTGTTAAGCATGCCAAAGGAGCCCAGAGTAGGGCCTTTAATGAATAGACTTCGTTGTGCCTGGTGATTACACAGGTAGATGGTGACAAGGCAGACAGTGTCCAGTCCTAACAGCAGTCCTTGTCTTTGGGAGATGATCCTTTCAAACCCTCTGTTCTGCTCTGTCTGATCCTTCTGCACTCTTCCTAGACGGGGTGGATGGGAACAAAACCGCATCCCCTTCCTTTCTGGCTCCAGCAAGGGGACGGGCATGACACAGACTGAAATGGGCATTTTGATCCTGCACCAGTGGTTAGCAGCGAGCACACTGCCAACGAGGCTGAGTGAGCCCTTGCGACCGTTCCTGTTCATCTGGTGTCTCCCTGTTCCAGCTCCTGGCGTGTGGCTATGCTTTCAAACCATGCAACACTATACCACTTTACTATATACTTTTTTTATGATAAAGAGAGAAAGATCATCTAAATTTGGCCTCTTTGAACTTTTCTGTTCAAGCCAAATAGAATGCTAGGTGTTATCTTGGCAGGTTTTCCACTTTGGTAGCATTTCAAGGAAATGTGGAAATGAGAAAAATTTAGCAATAAACCTCTGTCTCTTTCCCTATTAACATTGTCAGGATAGTAAATCAAGTTTTTAATGGCCAGGAAAAAAATTCACTACATTTAAGAAACCAAGAGAATGTCTCTTGTGGCATCTGTAAAAATATCATCTGGTACCATTTAACTTTGGGAGAGACACATGCGACAAAATTTATAGAGAAAATGTTAGTGTGCAGTTCAGCTTGAAACAGAGAGCCTCAAAACACACTCTTCATATTTCCAAATTGTTTCATGTGTGATGTGATCTGTGGCAAGAAGGATAAGCATTGCCATCTAGTCACTATTTACTTAGAGCTTCATAAATACCAGTACAAATATCCAATTGATTTTTTTAAATCTAAATATATGCAGTTATGATTTTTAGATACAGTGAATGATGAAGACCACATAAAATACACAACTGAATTCGCATGATAAATTATGGTGCATGTAAAGAATAACGCACAAGTGAAACAGAAGAACAAAATCTGCCTTTGAGGTGATTGATTAATCCTGCAGTCCTGACTGCACCTGAAGAGAGGTGAAAGGGAGTTTTGGCTAAGGGAGGCTGGAGGCAACGAAAGTTTATGCCTAGTAGCCTTCTTGCCTTTTTTTTTTTTCCTGTGGAAGATCTATCTGTCAAACTACAAGAAAAATAGACTTCCTGTCCATTACATATACACGTCCTTGAATTATCTTTAGCAGTTGCCTTTTCACTGAACTGTGAGACAACTTAATTTGAAATTACTCTTTTTTGGAAATCCTAAACCCTTGACACATTTCATTAGGCACAAAATGATTATAGTTATCAGTTAATTTGTTTGAAGACTTGGTAAACACTTGTTACAAAGAGTTTTAGAGACATCTAGTAGTTAGCAGAAAAGGGAAGCTGTCTCCAATCCTTAGTTTATTTACTTAGCACTTATTAAGCACCACTTCTGTATCTACCCAAAAAAGAAATATTTTAAGCAAACCGTAAAAGTAGGCTTGACCCTTTCATGGGCACATCATAAATCAATTGTTAAAGCAAGGGTGAAAACTCTGAAAGAGGTCAGAGGTGGAAGAAAGGTCATCTCTGAGAAGGGACAGTGTGAAAATCCATGAGGGGTGGAGCTTAGCTGGAGATAAAGGCTGGAAAAAGGAAATTCTAGAGGTGGCGAGGCTCTTACACCATGAAAGCACCAATAAAATCATAGCTATCAGAGTGCTGAGTTTATTCACAGATCATTTCTAAGCCTGCAGCTCCAACTGCCAGATCAGTGATGCCAGCTCATCTGCCTAGTGACAAAAAGGCAGTTTAAGTGGAGAGTTTACTTTTAGTTATATGCAAAGTAAGAACAATACTTGTATCCATTTCTCAAAAACTGTACCATTTCTTCTGCTAGGCTTTTCTTGAGCTTGGTGTCATTGAGTCAGAGAGGTTTAGCTCAATGACATAACAATTTCTCTGGACAACGTTTGGTAACTTGGGAGAGAGCACTGAATAAAAATGTTTGATGCTATTCCCTGAGCAAGCAAGGAACTCTGCATATGTTTGACTTCAGTGGTTTTGACTTCATGTACTAACTACTAATGCACCAGTATGTTCAAGACTGAGACTCCAGACAGAGTTGAGGGAACTGTATAGCGATATGAAATGGAGATAACACTCTGAATGCACGTGAAATAGTGCAAATAAAGCACTATCAACCACACTAATTTGCCATTTTGTCATCTCTGGGTTTTGTCTCATCTTCAGTCAAAAGGTATTAAATGATGCAACTGTAGGATTTGCTCAGTCTTTAACCAGCCTCACAGTTTTTTTATGCAGGTTTTAGCTCAAACTCCGAATTTCAATGAAGAGCTCTATTTAAGCATTTGTTTCACTCAATAGACTAAAGTTTAAATTCCAAACAATTAAAGTTATTCAGATTTAAATGGGAAGATTTCCTGATTGTTTTGTAACTGCACAATTTATAAGTCATAATGACATTCCTTCACTTTGTCCAGAAAAAACAAAGGCTGATTTATTTCCTAATAACAAAGGCAAATCGTGAGGCTGTATGAAACTGCTTCCTTATTTTCAATGGGTCAGTGCCAGGCTGTTAGGTATCTTTGAACACCCCCTCCCATCTGTAACCTTCCCCTGAAGCAAAGTGCTCCAAAACATTCCGAATCTGCGAAACACATCACGTATTGAGTTATACTGAGCGCTCAGTTATGGTGCAGCTGATACCTGCACAATCTGTTACTAGAGGTCTGCTTGATATTCATTGTATCAGCATTGATTGCACTGGGCTTACTGAAACACAGCAGAATGCATTCATCTGGCTAATGTATATACCTTCATTGATGCTGCATTGTGATGCAAACAATGTCCTGTTCCTTCCTTATAGTAACCTAATTGACAGCCAGGCATTCTGAGCGCTCCAAAGGGCTATTGTTGTGGTGAATGCCGTAACAATAGGATTTCATATAGGTTGGGGCTTAAGAAAAGTACAATGTCCTTTTTCTGATATAAAACCAAGAATTGTGTACCGGTTGAGAGCGGGATAATGGGTTCATCATGGAATTAAGGCTTTGGCTTTGTTGGGAATCAGCTACTTATTTTTATAGATGCACTTGCTTAAAAACTTTTCTTTGATTGAATGCATATATTTTTTAAAACCCATGTCTCTTACTCCCCTGAATCATAGACTCACACAATGTGGAGTTTTAAGCTACACTCATTGCTGTGTGTTGTCAGTCAGTGGTGAATCTCCCAGTGACTTCTGCAGGGAGCAGAGTGAAAGCCAACAAAATCACACCCTTCATCTGAAGAACAATTTTGCGATGATATTACTAGAAGCTCAGCCCAGAATTGCGAGAACTAGGCACAGGGGTTATTTCAAAATGCCCCGTAATTTTAAGTGCTTTCCATTCTTTCCCTCCCCCTGGAGACAGAATCCCTTCCTCTTCCGTCTTGCAAATTGAGATACTGCCAGTCACAGGCTCTGTTTGAAGATCTGGCCCTTAACCTCTGGGGTTGTGAGAAAATATTAAAAAACAAAGTTGAAAAAACTTGATGTTTGGAAGGATTTCAGCTAAATAAAATGATCCTTGTTGGTTAGAGCCCTCTGGTAGTGAGGGTACTGCGGTGCCTTCTGGTTATTGAACTTGAAGACGTTTCTCTGATTGCCTTGCACTTCGTGGGGACAGAGTAATTGAGGAGTGGTGGATGGGAAAATATCTTCAAAATTTGGAATGGCCACAAGTCAAAGTGGGCAAGGTGCTGTCATTTATGCTGCTTCAAAATAGTTGCTTCCAGACCCCAGCTGGTATTGAACAGACATTTGGCCCAGCTTGTTCCTCTAGCCAAATTCTTGAAAGAGCATTTCGAAAGCCTCGCTCCCTCCTGGGGAAGTTTGGCTCCCAAAATTGAGAGGATTTTCTTGAGTGGCTGGGTTTTTTTCACCCTACAGAAGCCACACCTGAGGAGTGCTGAACTTCCAAAGCTTCAGCTGAAATCAGTGGGTTTGACTCTGTCTCAAGTGAGACAACCTTTTCACTTCTGATGTGTTAAAATGATTTAGGCTGAGATTCTCAAAACTGCTGAAGTAGCTTAGGCATGCTTTTCCCACTGAAGATGAATGGGTCTTGTGTTTTGAGACAAACTTTCAACTACACATGAAGATCCAGTCTCTGACATGAAGTGGGACGACAGCATAATCCAATTCACGTGGACTCTGGCAGCAGTAAAAAGCCCACAACTCCTGTTCTGCCAGGTTCCAACAGATGTAGAATATATGTGAAGTTTGTACCTTCAAGGGCATGGAAGTAAATCAAGCCCACATATTGAGATTTCTCTCTCTCATATGTATGTGTTCAGGCATGTGTTTGAATGATCTTTTCCGAAACACAACATATTTTAAATCATCAAGTTTTTCCCCCACATACATTCATATGGTCAAAATTAATCTTTACACTGATTATTTTAATTGGTTAAATATGTTTTAAGGGGTGGGGAAGAATGGGGTTTGCAATATTCTCCTGCTCCCCTCTTTGGCGTACTTGTGAGTTCACATGTGCAAACAACACCCTCCTCTCAAGCCCTCTTTCCTGGGATTCCTGAAACACACTCAAACAGCTTTGCAGAGATGTTTAGCCATCCCAGTGGGAGCTGGACTGTTGTGATGACGGCAGCTGCTGGGTGAAGGATGCAGAAGCTTTCTTGGCAACATTGCCAAGTCCATTAGGACAAGCTATCTCCAGATGTTGGAATTTGATTTGGGTGGAAGAGTAATTTCCTATTAGTATTATTGCTAGGGATGGTCAGGTTCACGTTGCCTAAATGGGCTCAGACCCAGTAGGCTTGAAAATCCAGTAAAGGTTCACATATTATTTATTTTAAGCACCTCTGGGAAGGGAGGGGAAAAAAAAAAAWTGTCAGAAAAAGAAGACAAAATCTCTAGTGAAAAGACAGAATCCAGGGTGGAGGACCCAATGCAGTGAAACAAAAATGAAAAATCATAAATAAACCCAGGCTATAGAATATCAGTCTTCTAAATCTAACTTTCTGGAAGTACAGTAGGGATTTAAAGAGAGGAATTGCCATCCTACAGTCCACCTCTTATTAAAGAAAGGAAACTTTATTAAAAAGATATGTAAAGTTATCCGTTCCAGCACAAAAAGATTTTTGGTAGAAAAAGGATTCCCACTCCAGCAAAATCAAAACCCCGAGCAAAGAAGAGAAGAGATGGCAGAAATTTAAACAAGAGATGCAAACACACTTTGCTATAGGCTTTTACAGCTTTTACAAAGTTTGCATGGAAAGGACCAAAAATACAGGTATCAGTGCCTGAAGAGGCTCACTGGGCATCTGTGTAGCTGTGCCATTGTGTCCCTGTGGTCCCACTTGGGGAGGGTCACACAGGATGAGGCTTTTTTGCTTCTTGACTTGAAAACTGTATAATGTTTTTAAAAGCTACTAAAAATTGCAAAACAAGAGAGAACAGCTCTGAAGCAGTCCTTGGAGTGTGCCAGCCTCTGATTTTCGCACCTGGTAATATTTTATCTACATGGAAAGTTTCTCCCCAGAGGTTAGTAAAGTCTGTAACAGGAGAGCATTGCAGGAGATTTGCTCTCTGGGGATGGAAATTATTAGTGTCGGTGAGTCTGAACTGCAAATGAGAGCTGGGCCACATGTATGGGTGGTACCAGGGCAAGCAGGCTTCATTTGTAGCCGTTTATGCCCAAACACAAGAGCATGCATAGAGTGGAAGTCAAGTTTTCCAGCAAATGGCATAGTTTAAAGGGGTAAAAATAGGGCATAGACCCAGCCATGCTTTAGTCATTAACTTTTAACTTGAAAGTCAACTTCAGAGAAAAACAGTCTGAAGAAGCAGCTCTCTCAGCAGGAAAAAGTTGAAAACGGAGCACGACGTTTATAGAACAGCCTCTGAGAGAGCAGAAACTCTCCCTCAGACATACCACAGGTTTCCACATTTCTCTCGAGCAAAGTGCAACATGAGGAGCAAGCGTTTTACAGTTCTGAGCATATTTAATACAATGTTTTTACAACAGCTGTTGCTTTCACAGAACTTTAACCCCACTGTGTAAATGCATCACAGGGAAAATACTCTGTTGTCTTGGAGACAGCCTTTGCTCGCAAGCCCTTTTCCACTGAGCTGGTGTCAGCTTTCAGCTCCAGCCGCATTCCAGGCGGGCATGCACATCCCGGCCTCTCTCTCCTCCGTCTTCCTTACTGGCCTCGCTGAAGGATGGACGGCTCAGGAATCCGGGGCAATTATCGGGGTGGCCTACGATCAGTTTCCATCAGCACACCTGATGAGAAAATGGCAAAAATAAGTCCAGAAGAGGGAAAAAAAAGATCTGTAAAAGATATCCTGACATCCAGTTGTTTTTTTTTTTCTTGTGGTTAACTTTCAGTTCTTGCTTATCAGGCCTGGTACAGAGCCAGGTGTCTTTTTCCTGCTAAATTTAGACCAATTTATTGTCTTAGCTGAGAAGTGTTATGTTACAGCTGACACTTGGAAGACCATTGGAGGTATCGTGTGACAAATGCCTGCCGTTAAAGGACTCGGGAAACTTCTCTTGTCTTTGCGAAAGATGATACTAGCTAGTGACTTGACCTCTCCAGCTCTCTAGCCTATGCACTCACTGCTACAGGTAGTACACAGCAAACACTGCCCTCACCACCTGTGTTTGTGGACACAGCCCACAAATGTGTTCTAAAGCTCTGTCTTCAAAGTCGCTTATATGAAAAAGAATAATTCGAAACTTCTATTAAACCCCAGAATATTTGTTTTCATCTCAGTTTTAGACATATGAATCTGCTTGAAGTGGTTGTGCTCCATGCATGAACAATTATAATAAAAAATGATGCCACGAACTTCAAATATAGCTGCCAAGCATCAAAGAGAGATTTTTCAAAATTGTGTAGCTGGACCTAATCCTGCAAAGCACTGAATGCCCTTGAATGCAGTGAGTGTTGGAAGGACTCAGGTCTTCCAAGCAAACACTAAAGACCTTGAACAGCTAAGGCCCTAAATATAATAATCTCTCTGAAAACAGCAAGGTGCAGCCATACCTTTGGCTATTTTATAATCAACACTGCTTTCCTTCATGTGTAAGCACTGCTTTTGACAGCAGGTAATATAGAGCTAATGCAAAGCTAAAAAGCAGATATTGTTTGTCCCCAGACACCCTCATTAATGCCCAAATCCAGAATGCACTCCTATCCAGGACAACATTTAATTACAATTTTTAATGGAAACACGTATTTCAGATCCCTTGGTTCAAATGACACTTCCAAGGCACATGTTTAACATTAGGAGTGTCCTTTCCTGAGCCAGAGCCTAGAAGATTAGCTGAATGTTTTTTCAAAAGGTTTAAAAAGTAAAAATTCCCTGTGTCAGATGACTTGTGTGAGCAAAGATCTGAGGGAACCATCTGTAACTTTAACAATGCTTGACTGGAGTAATAGCAATAAGGACCAACATATTGTCCTCTCTGCAGCAGAACAGCCCTCAAGAGAAGTAAGAGTTTTGGCTGCTAAACAAAATTAGGACTGGATTCAGGACTGGGCCTGCAAATAAGCTTAACACAGACAAAATAAATTTTTAATGCTATGTAGCATTAAAGCAAGGTAGAGCTCATAAGAACAGCTGTGTATCCTAAAGCATTGCAGGAAGCTCTTCGCTGGATTAGGTTGTGTTTTAAGCTTGTGTTTTGACTTGTGCATTGTACATCCCATCAGTTTATACCTGCTGCTGCTCGCAAAATGTTGGTTACAAAATGTGGGAAGATGCCTTCAGCACAGGTCTAGCTTAACTGGCACAGACTGCAGTGATTTCTTCCTCCCATGGACAAGAGGCCCAAGAGGCAGCTCAGCCAGCTTTACCCAACCTATGAACACGCTGCACTTACAGCGCTTCTTTTCCAACATTTGCTTGCCCCAGGCTCATGAGGAAGAGCCTGACACATGGAGAGCTATGTGCTTCAGCTGTGCCAAAGCCTGCTCTGCTGGCAAGCCAGGGATCACAGCGCTGCCATTAGACCGAGCAAAGTCATCAAACCGTCGCATGCAATTCTGCCTGCAAGCAGTTTTCTCACTTAGGGCTGGGCGGCCAGAGCAGCAAGTGTAACTGCAAATGCAACAGTGAACGGCTGCGTGGTCCCCAGAGGGTCCCTCAGCTCTTTGGGTTTGGGTACCCTCAGTGGGGTACATTATTCCTGTCCATCTCTGATTTTGTCCCAGAGACACACCAGCAAATAAAGGAAAAAGAGGATCCTAGATTTCCATCTTCCCTAACTTTCTCTTGCTTCTGCTTATTCTGCTAACTCCAACAGGGGACAATGAAGAACATAATCACTGATCACCTTGCTTTCCCTGACGCATCCGGAGTCACGGTCTGAGCCCCAACAAGCTAGGGTAAGCAGAGGGTGTTTACTAAGAACTGTAGCAGTTTCTTAGCATAGAAATGAAGTTAGGAGCACGGAGCCAAGCCACAAGGCAAACCTCCTCTGAGTGAAGTGAGCAGGATTTGGCCTTTTGGAAGATGTGTGCATGTCTGTCTGCAATCTAAAATAACATGCCACATTCTGCAAGTGTCACAAGTCTACCCTAGATACAGGAGTTCATTAGGAAACTGAACTGACAAATGCTGTCAGGCTAAAGCATACTGAGCCACTCTGATCTGACCTCACAGGAGAATTAGCATGTACTTGACATTTATATGTATAGCTTTACTGTAAGGGAAAAGATATTTCTGACCTCAGTATCATAAGCATATTTAAACCATGCTGCCTCTGTCCTGGAAAGTACAAAAACTTTTTGAGGTTGTGCTGCCAGCTGCATTGGTTTTTTATTTCTACACATTCAAAAGTGCACCTAAAAGTTGTACACTGAATAGGTAGAAGGTTGCAAAGGCAGCTGCAAAAATCAAAGTGACACTTCAGTTGCTTACAGTGAATACTAAGCAGAGGTGAGTAATTAGAAAGACATAGTACCTAATCACATCCATTTTGTTTTTGTAAAAGGGCGATCCTTATCTGGGTTCAAATGAAAACATGCATGTGAAAGGTTTGCATCCAATCACAGACTATACAATCTGACATATTTCTAGTCAATATGAAGCAACCCAGCTGGAACTTTGAGGCCCTGAAAGTTCCCAAATAAGCAGGGGCCCAGAATTATTAATAAATGCATTAGCAAGAGGCTTGGCTTAGTTCTAGGTATTATATTTCAAAATGGACTTAGATGTTTTTTGCTGGTTTAAAACCAACTGAAGTGAGATGGTTGTGATTTATGTAATGCTAACCCTGACACATGACTTTTTTCATATATTACACCCCTGCATTCATATATAGTTAGAAGAAAAGCTGTCCCATTATTTTCAAGTAGGAAATCCTTCAATGTCAGAGTTATATTCTTGGAATTTCATATTGGCCTTCCAACATGTTTAGCTGGTATTTTATTTACCTGTGTCCGTGACCTCTGATATCTCCAGTTTCTTATCCTCCATGTCTGCTGTCTCTGTCAGCTTTTTGGTGCAGTTACAGACTCCTAATAATCTATAATAAAAGACCTTCAAGACTGTTTAATTCTCTTGGAAAGAGAACATTTAAACCCATATGGTCAGTCAACATTTTTTTCTTCTCTGGTTCTTTCTCTCTGGACTCCAGAAAGAAAAATGAGTGTGTATAGTTCTTTGTATGAAATCACTGGTAAACAATATTGAATCGGGGTTTTTTTGCTCGAGCAAAATATCAAACTAGGAAGATAAAAATTTCAAACCCTAGTGCACGCTGAGGAGTTTTCTTGAAAAAGAAAACGGTGTTTAACGCATGGTCCAGTGAAAACAATGCTATGCTATTTTTGTGGTGATGTTTATGAATGCGGTAGGACAAAAATCCTGACTTTTAAAACTTCAGGATGCATCAAAACTTTCCCAGCCAAATGGCTAGGTTTGAGCAAAGAAAGAGAAAGCATAGCAGGCTGGATGTCCCATTGTAAGACCTCAAAGTGCCCTAAACAACAGAGCATAGCACTGCGAAAGGAGCCGGGTGACAGACGCCTCGTTGTTTCTTCACGCCCCGGCAAGGCTCCAACTCCTGAGGATACCCATGAGGGCAGTCACCTTTGCTGGTTCTTCAGCTTTGAAGCTGGTACTTCTGTGTTTCCCCACCTCACCCAGGAGTGCATGCTTCCTCTGTCCCCTTCTCCTATTCCCCCTTCCTGGGAGGGCTGGGGACCCCCAGGGTGCCCATGCCGCTGCCAGTCGCCTTGGCGTCATCCTCAAGTGCTTCAATGCACTCTTGGTTTCTGTTGCCTGGAAAAGGGGACTGACGAGAAGAGAGCGGCAGTGCCTACCCCTCCCAGAAGGCAACAAGGTGGGACCACCGGTCTGTGTCAGACGCAGGAGGCTGCCCCGAGCCTGAAGCCACAGCAGGAGGTAATTCAGTAGTTACAGTCTTCTTTCCTGAGGCCTCTCCTGATGGACCAGTTAACTAAATTTCTTGTTTGTCCGGAAGAGTCTTCCTGCTCAACAGTGTGACAGAGCTGAACGTTATTAGGCATTGACAACAGATTATTTCAATGGCCTTTTCCAGGGAGGTAACTGTCAAGTAAAAAAAAAAAGTGATTTGGGATTCTCTGGCATGAGAAACATTAGCATTAGATATGGTATAAGATATCTTACAGTAAGAAGCTTCCAAAGAAACAATTTTCTCTTCTGAAAGCTGTGAAACAGTGAAACAGTAGGAGATGAATTTTCTGTGGATAAATCACCTGCAGAACTGAAGAGTCACCAGATCTGTTTTGATGCAGCATTTCTTTATCAGACCAGTTGGTGAAACTCTTGTGCCCTGTCACCTGCTGATGGTGACAGATCTATCAGCTATCTGAGATATTTGGGAAACAGGTGGGGTTCAGAATGAGGTCGTTCACACTTGCAGATTTCTAAAGAGACTGCATTGATGTTCATCAGTCAAAATGTAAAGGGGAGAAGGGGATTCCTTGTTATATGGGTTTTTAAAAACATTTTTGCTTGACCTAAGCAAAATTAAAAATCAGTTCAGTAGAATCTGAAATAAAATGGGCTTGATAGAAATTCTTTTCATGAAATGAAACAAAGCATTTTCTTACATGATAGAAATTCTTTTCATGAAATGAAACAAAGCATTTTCTTAGATGTTTTATTACTTTTTAGAAATTGAAAAAAAAGCACTGCAATGAAAATATTAAAATACCATGTATGGATCATTTGTGTCATTTAAAGAACATCCAGTGAAATATTTGACACACAAACAATCTCTCTTTTCAGGTGAATTTAATGCAGCTGAAATAGTTTTGATAAACATGAAACTATTTTTTTTCAGCAAAAGGATCATTAGATCCAGTATACCCCCTTTTCCAAATACATTGTGCACTGAGGGCCCAGTCAGTAACACTGACACAAGGTGAGCACTTGTGGGACCTCTCCAGAGCAAGGAGTGGAAGGCTGATGCCTTAGGGGAGAGGAGGATTGTAACAACGGTGCTGTGCTGAAAGACCTTCCTGAAGGAATGAAAAAAAGAACCAAACATGGGAAAGCCTCCAGATAGTTCTTGTAATTAGAGACAAATTCAGTATCATTTTCCAAATCAAAGAAATAATTACCTTCATTGTTCCATTTGGAATGCTGAAAAAAACCCAAAACAGCCTGTTTTTTGCCAAACTCCCTGGGTGTGCTGGGGAACATGCAATACCTACCTAGCTAGCCTGGCTGGAGCTACACCTAAACCACAGCTGAGTCACCTGCTGGTCACAGAGGAAAAGGAGGCTTCACAGAAACAGCAGTCCACAGGTCAGGCGCATGCAGGCTAGCCATAGGTACCTGTTCATGCCGTTTATCCTGCCTGTGTCTCCACCTCACCCTTTCCTGCAGTGTTATAACACACAGTACAGTTTTTGGTCTTTGGAAGAGGTTGAAGTCTAGCACAGGTGGTGGTAGCTCAGGTGAAATCACAGTGTTACTCCCTAACCCAGGGACTAACACCGCCCTTGACATCTACTCCACAAATAACAAAAGTGCCTGGTTTCCCTCCTTGAATCACCTGATACCATCTGACCTGAACTTCCATATAGGTATATAGTTGTTTTGAGGAAGAGTTTACATTAGAGTACATGAAATTTGTGTTAAATACACCATTTATTTTTATTTAACATATGCATTTTATACTAAGCATATACTGAGGAAAGATCTCTGTTTTTGTCAGTATCTGTCAGTAGAGTTACACTATCATGGAACCAGAACAGTGAGGAGACCATCAGTCTTGTGAAATGATGTGCAACTGCGCTGATCAGCTCTTGTTATTGCTATGAGTTCTCAGTTGCAGCAGCGTGGACAGCTGCAGCAGCAGGAACTGCCAGCCCACAGAAGGAGCTGCTGCTCTAGTTCCACTAGGTAGTATTAGCGTTTTGGTTTAGATAAGAGAGCGCTTTCAAGGGAGTCTCCCAGTCACTCCTGCTTAGCACATGGAGTTTCAGATCACTGGCTGGTCTCAGGGCACACAAACTGCATTCCTTTATGGTTAAACTAAACCAGAAGACACACCCTAGCAGCATATTGACTGAATTTCCACTGCTAATGGACATTTAGCACCAAACCAGATCAGAGCTAGTCCAAAATAAAACTCCTGAAACACATTTGGTGTGAACGTTGGCTCTCCAGTACTGCTCCTATTGTGCTCCAGAAGTTGTTTATGTGAAAGCGGCCTTTACCATCTGCCCAAACAACACTGGAAGACAGATCGTATAGAGACTGCATTAACACGATCACTCCAACCTTAGCTTTTACCTGTGGAGCTGCATCCACCCGGTACATGTACTGGAAGTGAAGTAAAATGGACTGGAGTAGGTGCAAGGTGGTAAGCAAAGGCTTACCTGCCCATGGGTGATCAGACACCACATGTGGTAGGTAAGAGCAGATACAAGCATTGAGGCTGAAACATGGGTCAAAACAAAGCAGTGGCATATTCTAATCCACTTATTAGGTACACAAGGGTCAGGTTCACTGATGTATTTTAGGTTGTTACCTGCTGAATGTGTGATTTTCCGCACTTCTGTCCATCACAGTGTCAGAGTTCACACTGTATCCACACAGGATGATTGCAGATCATACTAGATCTGACTGTATTTAAATACCCCATATTTTTTCTAGGAAGGTTCTCAAATGGTTTCCCTTGTCTAAATGACTTTGTGGTGTGACAGGTGTGCTGCGCTCCTACCATCTCAGGTTTTTGCTCTGTGTGGCTTTACTTGCTCTTTTGGCTCTGAATTCACTTACAAACTGCATTCAATAACAGCTTAAAGTTAGCAATTGGACAATAAAAGCAAGGATAAACAGTTGAACCTGCCATTGGATTGATAAGAAATTGGAAAACACTATATAGCAAATTCCACCACCTCTTTCCTTCAGGTAATCACTTCCCACATATCCCAGGGCTGCCAACAGACTTCTGCTGTGTTTGCTTACACAAAACATGCCCAGCAGCCGATTAGCTCCTTTTCCTTCCTGGGAACTAAAATGTTGTTCTTTTAGCAAAGGTTTTGTTAGGATACAGCCCTACCTTCCCTAGTAGCAGAAGGGAGCTGGTTGGATATGTATCCCCTCCCCAAAAGCACAGCAAGAGAATGTCCTCATCCACCAGCAATGACTTGAAAGCATCAAATGTTTTCCTAAGCTAGCATTTCCTTTTTGTTAAGACATGCCATTTGTGTTAGAAAGTGCTCTGTGTAATCTATGACTTAGAAACGTGGAGCCTCGACTTTTAAATGAAGAGCTTGTTATTACAGTCCTATTGTTAGCCACACGTGGCAGTATTAGAGAGATACTGTTGTGTGTTTGAGCTTTGTTAATAAATCTAAACCCTGCCTTTGATGCTATTTTTACTCAGTACTTTATTTTAAAGGTTAAATTTCAGCAGCGTAGTCTTGTGGAGATTGATATTTTTATTGAAGTATTACAAACGTTTTAGTACAAAACCACACTTTCACAACAAACAAAATAAACAGCTCCTGAACCTTCCTTTCATCACCAAAACAAACAAACAAAGAAGGAAACAAACAAAACTTTACAAAAAGCAGTATTTTAGGACTGTGAAGTGACCTGGAATGAAATGGCAAACGCAGAGTGGTTAAGCCTGTAAGTTCGTTTATTTTCTTACTTTATACTTAATGTTGTTTGAAATATGTGGGCATGATTTACACCTACAGTTAGGAATGTGCTCACATGCTACTGTTCTTTATGTCCGGCTTTTGGCCCTGGCAAAAGCATCTGTTTCACATGGCGGAAAATTGGAATCAAATTGACTTGGTTTAAATTAGTTCATTATGTGCTAAGTAGTGGTTTGGAGCTGTGGGTGTCATTATTGAAATGTTTTTCTTGTCTATGGAAAACTAGGAAATTACCTAAAGTAAAGGTGGAAAATATTAACTAATGCCAACAGCACTTGAAAAGAATGGCTGGAGGTGTCGGGTCCTCACTACATGAATCATGTCGGATTATTAGCCGTCTTTCCTGAGGTGCACCTGTAATGGAGGGGTTTTGATGAGAAATAGATTTAAAAAATATGTGAATGATAAATTAGAATATGGGTTGTGCTTCATATAACCACAAAATTTAACAAACACTGTTAGCTCCACAGCAAATTGTAAGTGAAGCCCGCTGATTTCTTGGGACTCATGAAGAAACTCAAATAAAAGGGACATTCCTGAAAGAAATACTTGTCATAATCAGCATTTTGGTAGTTCTGCTAAAAGTGGTTTGCTGTTCTATGGGATATATGGCTTTTAATGAAAATCTACTCTTACAAAAAGTGCACTGCAGTGGTTTGAATGGAAGTTCAGGATTTTTTTTATGCTCTGCTTTCATAACACACTGGCTAGGAGGCAGCGGAGAAGTGGTGACTGTAGCTCCTCACAGGAGGCTGGGACCTCTGGTTGTGAGCGATCCCACAGCGTGAACACCAAGTCTCCGACCTCTGACCGCTAATAGGTCATCCATCAGGACATTGCCAGACACCGACAACTCACCCTGAGCATGCGAGCCAGCTGGGTAGCTATCTGAGAGCTGTGCTGAAAAACATGTGTTGTCTCAACGCTGAAGGGAAAAAAAAAAAAACAAGTTTAAAGATTGAGGCATCTATTTTTCTTTTTTAATTTTCACCTCAAAACATTTCAGTCTGAGCCAATAAATGCTATCCACAGAAAACATGGCTCATCCTGAGCAGTGACCCTTTGTTCAGGCCACCRTTCCTCTTCAGAAGAGACAGCAAAACAAGCACTTGTTTGCTTTTGGGCTACCAAGATGCAGAACGAAAGCTGGTACCAGTTTCTTCTCCCTCTCAAAGCTGTTACCTCATCTTACACAAGCACTCGACATAAGCCACTGTTTATGCCCTTGGACACACCAGCCAGGGCTTTCAGCAGCTCTGTGAACACCCTCTCTGCTGACCAGTTCTCTGCAGCCAAAGCCCTGAAGTCTCTGGATGCAGCTTTGCTCTCTCCTCTACTTTAGTTCAGTATACCCTCCTGCCTGCCCAAAAAAGCCAACAAGATGTTGGGCAACAACAGGAAGGGTCCTGATGGCAGAGAACACTGGTTTACCACCTAATAAAACCTTGTAGTGCTGTGTGCAGAGCTGGTCTCTGAAGCCCGAGAGGGGTGTAATGCAGTTGGAAAGCACACAGAGGAGGGAAAGCAAAATGCTTAGGTTGGCAGAGCAGCAGGCTTAGCAGGAGGGGCTAGAAGGACTGGGACTCTGGTGCAGAGAGGAGAAGGCTGACAAGATGACAAGTTTACAAAATCATAAAGGTGGTGGGTAACTTGGATGTGGGCATGCTGTTCAGTAAATCTCACAATACTGGAGTTAGGGGGCACTCAGTGAAACTCCTAGATCACCTCAAGTCAGATAAAAAGGAATTCATTTACAGTGCACACAGTGAACTTCTGGAACTTGCTGCCAGGGGAGGATGAGAAGGCATGCAGTGCCAGCAGGTCCCCAAAAAGGTTTAGGCAATATCTATAATCTATAAATGGGCACTAAGAGGACAAAGCAGGGATGTAGCGTGTCTGACCCCTCGATGATGCTGGGGAAGAAGAAGAAGAAGAATGGCTCAAAAGTGTCCAGGCCCACCTGCTCCCCCCCGAAATAGCACCTCCCCTTCTGGGTAGACAGCCCAAACTCTTGAAAAGTGTCCTGAAGCTGGAGACAGGCTGCCAACATTTAATAGCATCCTTGAAACGTTTCATCTGTAATCCAGGCTGCAACACGGAAACCAGTATCAGAGGCTAGAGCTTTCTAGGGCATAGGTGGAAAGGATTCCTTTTCCTGGTCAAAACAGTGACAAACATTCTTGTTAAGCAGGGTCTCTGGAGAAGGACTGTTGTTCTGCTCCTCTGGAGACATGGTTTTGGTCATACCATAGAGGGGCCATTGATGCTAATACAGTGTCATCATTGTCATTATATCTCTACATATCTCTTGATAGTGAAACATGTCAAACTCAATTTATTTTTTAATCTTGGTTATTTAAACTTTAACATATTTTTTCTGTTTTTAGAAAGGAGCCATGTAACCTTTCAGCTTCTTACTGCAAAAAAAAATGCTTGCTAATGGTTCCAATGCCCTACGTGCCGGGCAATCTTCGATCTTTACTTATCATGCACTAAGGATTCAAAAAAGAGTATACAAATAAGGTATGAATGCTGCTTTTTCTAAGACGTGTGCATCTTTTGACATAGGATGAGTTGAAATTTGAGTAGTACCATCAGTGGGATTGTGATATGGAAAGAAAAAACTGTGGGGAGGAGTTCAAAATTAGCTGTTCACTCGGCTTTGACTTGCACGGTTGTGATTGACATCCTCATGTTGGCAAGGAGGTGCCTGTAAGTGGAGAATAGTCTTTAACTGTAGAGAACTGATTCGTAATTGCCTTCTTTCACTGGATCCCTGACTCTTGGACTGACAGACAAACATATAATACCAGATCCGAGATCACTTGTCTCCATATACATTTGAACAGAAGATCTCTCGTATTCCCTCCCTGGTATGTAAACATTTGTCAGCTCCCTTCATCCATTTTTTTTTTCTGCTGGATCAGATTACTGCAGCAGAGTCTGCAACAACTGGTGTGGTTTATGTTCAGCACTATGCCTTCCTCCCTTCTTCATGTTTATGGCATTGCCTCTGCTCTTAAACAGCAAAGCACAATGCTACCCTTTAAGTTGTGACCAGGCCCTTGTTCCTATCTCATCTTAAAGTGCATTTCTGGAGACACATCCGTCTGCAGCCACAGGCCTTCTCACCTGCCTTAGGATATCCCTTAAAGTGCAGTCAGCAGGGCCATGGGCTTACTGAGGGCATGCATATGTCAGTGTGCTCACATGGGCTTACACTTTAATAATCAATATCCAGCCTACTAGTAATAATGAAAGTGTTCAAGCAAGGAAACTTGAATTGAGAAAACTCTTTACATACCTACTACACAGTTTGCATTACAGGAGACTATTGTATCAAATGCTCATCTACAACACACACTGGCTGTACGCGAGTGACAGAGGAGACCCTTAGGTTCGTAAATCTGCTATGGGTGCCCATGAGGTCATCTATGCCTCTGCCCCAGCCCCCCAGCCACAGACTGCCCATGCAGCTCGCCTGCTCTCTCAGTGGAAGTCAGGGATCTATAATTACTCCAGAGAGAGACAGAGGATGCAGAACTGTTATAGAGTTCTCACTGTTACACACAGGACKAAGGGTCTGGAGTGCTGAAGATCTGTGAGACAGGCATGCGTGCGTAGGACAGGGGGCACATGTATATGCAGCTCCTTTCCCTCATAAAAGTCTACTTGTGGTAGAGTTTATGGTTTGAGAAAAAAGAAGGCAAGGTCTCGGTGCTACTCTGTTTCTAGTAGAGATGCTTGGTGAAATCCACATTTCAAGATCCCAGACAACATCTGAGCTTTTCTGAGGGAGGAGCTAATCTGTAGGAAAACAATATAGCGGAGCAGACAATCAGTTATTTTCAATGCAGCTGAACAAGGGTTATCCATCATTAACTGTGTGTGATGGGCATCTGTCATCCGTCCTACTTTTATTTACTTTTCTGGATCCTGGGAACTTTKTCAACAGCAAATCAAAGACCTTGCAACAGTTTCAAAATGGATGCAACAACTCTCAGTTTTACTGAGGTGGTTTCTCATTGATGCCTTTCAGTGTAAGCAGTAAATCAAATCCTGACTATGTCAAAGTCACATTTCTTTGCCAGTTAATGTATTCTGCTGTCACTGAAATACATGGAAAGTTTGCAGGATATTTAACTAGGATTAGAATCAGACCCTAATAACTGGAGAATTACCCTTAATACCGTGCCAGCCTTGATTTCCCAGCATGAGGTGTCTGGAGAAGTGCAGATAAAGTGTAGCTGAAGGATGCATGTTTTAAGATAAAATAAAGTCAACATATTTTAAACAGAGTAGCTTTTCCCATCACAGTCTACACTTTCTTGGAATAATTGGAAAGACACAGATGTGGTGTCCACAATGAAGGAGAATTCAATCCTTACTGACTCAGGGCACTAAATATAAAAGCTTTCTCCAGCAGCAGCTGATGTCTCAGCACTGGATGCAGATCCAGCTACCAAAGAAATGCATTATTTAAAGGGACAGAAGGACAAGATGGAGGTGGGAGATCTCCATTGGTTTTGCTTGCAACAAAAACTTCTTATATGACCTAGAGAAACTCTTTGTTTGCATTGTGTTTCAGCATAACAGAGGAAACCCACTTCTTTGCCTCCCCAGGGACATTGCAAAGCTGAAGGTCTGAGTCCCTAGCAGGAATGGTGTTGCTTGGGATAGGTTGTGCATTTGCTGTCCTCTGCTCCCTGCAGTGGTGGCCATGCATTGACAGCCACATAGCTGTGGATGGGCTGCTGGATTGCCAGGATTGAAGACAGCACTCATAGGCTGAATGAGGGTGGAGCAGCTCCCAGGTTTGCTCAGCTAATCTGTTTTGGCTCAATCAACTGTACAATGGGAGAGATGTAACCCTGTCAATCATTGCTCCTCATCACTCAGGGCTTTGAATATATCCTCAGCTTAGCTATTCTGATGACAATAATGCAAAAGTGTATATAAGCAAATCAAACAACAGTCATTTGTACTGTTTTGTTTCCTTTTGCTCACATACAGGTTCTGGTGCCATACCGAAGAAGAAGACATTCAGTCCCTTAGGCCTGATCATTCCCAACACTTAATTTAGTAGCTCAGTTTGTTTCTTGAATCAGGAGTGAAAGTGAAGGTGATTCATTCAGCCCTTAAGGCAAGAGGCCAAAAAGAGGCATCACAGAAACACTGCCTGACATCCATATCTCACCCATGACTGGCAGTATCCCGGACTCAGAGACAGCAGTCCCTGGCTCTGGCATCAGAAAGATTAATCTGTTGTGTCCATGTGAATGTCTCCTGCCTCCTTCCCCACATCAGCTGGGAGCTGTGGCTTGGACAATGGCAGCTGCATTAGGCTGAAAAAACAAACTCAGGGCAAATTTAAGGATCTCCACACAGATTGCAACTGTGTGCCTAAAAACCTTGGTGGCATAGTGATATTAAAAATGAGAGCATGAGTGGCATAAGAACCACAGGAGCTAAACTAAGTAGCTACCTCCCAAGACTTTTTTGCACAACAGTAAGGATAAGAGATATCTTGTAAGAAACAAAAGTTTACCAAAGAATTTCTTTCATCCCTAAAACACTAAATCGAGCAACGGTGTCATAGTACAGAGCAATGCTGAAGAGCCACAGCTCTTGAGAATTAAAATAAACAGTAAACATTAACCCAAATGAGGGAGCAAGAAGAATTTTTGGGGACCCGTGCAAATATTATTGTGGCAGAGTACAGTTTCCTCTTTTAAAGCAGGAGGCTGTATTTTCATTTGATATTATACCCTGCAGCAAATATGAAGATAGCTTAATTTCCTGTTCGGTGAGCAAAGGCAGAAAACAAAAGCTGGTCTGTGGAAGGTGAACTTGAAAACCTCCATTACTGTACTTTTCCCTACAAACAGCTATGGTCTTTCAACTTCAAACTGATGAAGACTGAGCCTCCAAATTACTAGCTTCCTGGCACAGCAAATGTTGCTTAGGTTGCAAAGGCAAAAGTCATGGAAAACTAACTCCCCAGTATATTGTCTGACAGTGTTATTCTGTATGTGAAGATTTGTCAAAGAACGTGGAATAAGCGCCCTTCAGCTTCATGGCTTTCTTCCCCGCTAACAGCTGGTCAGTCACAGGTGCTGGCAAAACCCCCACCAACCTACTGAAATTTACTGGGGAGGGCTTTGTTATTTTAACACCACATTCAGAGAGTTCCTAATTTGCTCTGGTTTGAAGTGCTCCTTATGAATACAGTGAGAATAAAAAGACCTCCAGAAGGAACCTGAATAAACACAGAAAAACTTATTTGCAAATACCACAGCTAAGGAAACAGCCGTGCAATATCTGTGCACAAAATACACTGTCTGGGGTGAAATTTGATTGTAGTTTCACTTTGTAGCCATGCTATCCCTCTACAAATACAGTTGTAACATCTCTGTCCCCTGGTACGTATGTGAGGGGCAGGCAGAGTGCTGAAGAAAATGTCTTTTTAGAGGGTATGGGAGAGTTTTTGGCAACTCAGGAAAACCATAGGACAAACAGTCAAGCAGTCATAACTCCCTGGGGGACATCCAGTAACCTTTCTGATGTCAATACCTTTCCCCAGAATTTTCCTGAAAATAGGAGCCCTAATGGGCACTTGGCTCTCACAACAGCACTGCAGGAGGCCAGGAAAGCAGCCACGAGGTGTCTGAGATAGCACTGGGAAACTTCTCCAGCAGGAGACAGAAAATCACATTTGGAGGTGATATATCCTCAGCTGTGCTACTCCCATCTCAGTAAAGAGCATCAGGCTATACTTACGAATGACCTATGGCAAATGTGCCATTTTTGGGGCTGGACCAAAATCACAGGCAGGAGGGAAAGCAGGGATTTCCATTATTTCTTTGTGGTGTCAGACAATATACTGGGGAGTTAGTTTTCCATGACTTTTGCCTTTGCAACCTAAGCAACATTTGCTGTGCCAGGAAGCTAGTAATTTGGAGGCTCAGTCTTCATCAGTTTGAAGTTTGAAAGACCATAGTTATTTGTAGGGAAAAGGACAGTAATGGAGGTTTTCAAGGAAAAAATATCTTGCAAAGTAAACAGTCAAAATGACCAAAGACTGAAGACGGCATGGGTTCTGGTATCACTGACAAATCTGCTCTTACCCCATGCCCTACTGCAAGCTCACAGGCTGTACTTCCTCAGTGCTGATACAAGCTTTGGTGGACACAGTAAGTCACTGCAGCAAAGAACATCAATTTGAAGAAAAACCTATTTTTCCAGCCACACCTGTGTTTCCAGATGGCATTAGCTGAGTACCAATATAAAACAAGCTATTTCAATTAGCTAGCTCTTCAAGCAGAAATATCTTTTCTTAAAGACAGATGCTGTTTGAGGCACTGCACTGGAAAAGACAAAAGTTATTTGTCCACAGTGATGAAATTTTAATCTCTTTACTGAATAAAACTTGTGGCAATATATTTTAGACAGTATTCCACAATGTTTTTTGCTATTAGCAGTAATAGCCCCCAATATTGCCAACATTTGGCCTTTTTCCCTGTGCTCTTGCCTAAGTGTTTGCAGGATTCAGATCGATGTTCTGCTAAGGTTTTTGGCAGTTGTCCGTGCCCTTTTTTCATTTACTGTAGTAAAACATGCAAGAAGTAGTGGTTTCTGGAGTTACATTTTTCCAAATGGGTTCCAACTTTTCCTGACTTATCAGATTCAAGGAAGGAATGAGATATTAGTGCAAAGTGAGGACAGGGAGATGAGAATAACGTAGCCTTAGGAAACCCAAGGCTTTGTTCCAGGTCTGTGGAGGAGGACAGACAGTGTGAAGCGAAAGAGGAAGATCCATCTTGAGGTATGAGTGACAAATGACACAGATGTATCTATCTCCCAAGGTGTAGTATGCCCTCAGAGCCTTTCAGGAGAACAAGAGCCTTGTATGACTTGGCTGCCTACCTGCTATTTTCTGGGTGGCAGTGGATAAGATCTTGCTGAGGCCTGTGAGAATGGTTGAATTCAACCTCAGACAGAAGATTGCAACGATATAGATAATCTGGTCCCTAAAGTAAGCTTGGTGGCCTCAGCTAATTCAATTTATGGGCTGCTTTCCTTATTGTGGAAATCCTAGGAGAAACTTGCATTCACCAGGGGCTTGATCTACAAAAGGTGCTAAGTTTTGCCAGCTCCAATTAATTTCATGTAAGGTTGTGGGTGCTTGCACCTCTGAAACTCAAGCCTTACATGTGATGCATGAAGAATCTGCCCCATTCAGTGTCTCATTATCCAGGAGCATAAAAATGATTGAAAGAGGGGGAAAAACCAACAAACCCAAACTTCATAAACATTCATTAAAGTCCATCATCATTATCTAAGCAGCATGATAGCATAACAATATGTCAGTTGTCACTTTGTAGCATGCAAGTTTTATTCCCAAATTACCCCAGTAACCTAAATAAGAAAGGCAAAATGCACAAAGAATATGGCCATCTGGAATACATAATGTGGAAAGATCTGCAATGCATTACATGGTCTGGAAAGTGGCTGGTCGAATTCCAGAGAGCTAAGATAGACTTCAAAGTCTGGCCGCACATCAGTGAAACTGCTGATCAGCTCAGATATTTAAAGTGGGTGTAGATGAATGAATTTATTACATTTTTTATCTGTTGCATTCATATGGGAAAACATGACTGTAGACAGGTTCTCCATTGATTTCATGCTTGGTTCTTTCATTTTTAACTGTATAGTATATTTTCAAAATTTTACATCATATTGCAGTTTTACAAAAAGAGTATTTTCCCATCTTTTATAATGCCATTGTACAAGGAAAAAAAAAAAAAAATCCAAACAACTGTAAAGAATAAGACATGACTCAAATACCTTAAAAAAATARTTGGGCAATTTTAATTTTTAAGTAATGAAAGGCAAATCAAGCTGGGTTTCCAACTTTGCTTTGTTTTTAACTAAACCCCAAAACATCCACCATTTGGGATTTTTCATATTTTTAATTCAAACAGCTTCCTCCTGAATTATTTGCTATGTCTGACTCTTATTTACTCAGACTTCCAGCTTCTCTATTTTTTGTTGGAGGAAGGGAAAGAAAGATGAAGCCATACACTTCATTATTTTCCATGTGCTGATCCCAGAATCACATGCATCAGAACTGGGATTTGATGTGTTCAAGGCATATTTTACCCAGCCTATGAATGAAACCATGAATCTCCAAACTTTGATCATCTCTAATGGGACAACTGGATTAGTCTACTCTTCTTTTTCCTCTCTTGAATGTTGGTATTGTTACAATAGGTCATATAAAGAGTCCTTTGCTAGGCTTTCCAAAGATAGAACTACTCCAACTAAGTATGATTTTAATATTCTACCTATTATTTAGACATTGAATTTAACTATGAGTAACAAACAGAAAATTTTTACTGCAAAATACAAAAATGCTGCTCATGACAGTTTTTTCCTAAATTAGTTAGAGTGTGTTAGCTTTTGTACTAAGCATTCTTCACTATGCGATTCAACGTTTCCTGTTTATACAGCACAAGTATCAAGTAAACTGCTGGGAAAGCTGTTTTTAATTGACTTTTAATTACTATGCAATACATGATAAAAATTATAGTGTAATACATGCATAGTACTGGCTGCAATGGAGTAAGAGAACTGTCCATGGGAAGTGCGTTTGCGATTGGATTTTTCAGGTTTTACCTTCCCAGGGCCCATAACAAAATCCCAGTATGGTTCATGCAGTTTGCCATCCTCCAGCTAGGCTAGCACACACCCAGGAAGATGCAGCAAAATGCCTTCAAATACTGTCAATAGACAAATCAGCACATACAGCACAGCAGAAATCACGCTACCCTCTTAAAACTGTCTTTTCCCTTTCAGGAAGATAAGAATAATTACCTCAAAACAGTGATGGCCTTGGAAGATAAACTATTTTCCCCAGGATCTTTTTCCATCCATTAATGAGGTCACTGAGGAAGATGGATATGTTCTGTTTGGCTATCTCAGTGTACGGGTTTGTCCTGAATCAGTGAAATTAGTGGAGATTTCATGCTGTGATGTGGACGTGGGAAGAAGAATGGACAGGAACAGTAGCAAGAAAACATGTCCATTATTGAAAGGGGGGTTTGGTTAAGGACCGGCAGTTGTTGCAGTTAGGGTAGACTTCAGGCAGCTGTGACTATAGATCACACGATTATGGCAACCACCATCTCCCTGCCGAGGTCGTTCCTCCAAAGTTCTCTGAAGCCTTTTCAGCTATGTGTTCTTCACCAAAGCCTCAAGACCTGAGGTCTGAGGTGATTTACCTCATTCTTGCCAACATCTTTAAAACACCCATAAAGGCAATCCCTATGGTCATCTGGCTCATCAGTTTCCTGTTTCTCCTGAAACCCAGATGTAAGAAATAATCTAATATGGCGGAAGAAAAAAAAAACAAAACAGGAAAAAAAAAAGAAAAAAAAGAAAAAAGTTGGCTGAGCATTTCAAAATCTTCACACGCCACAGAAGTTTGTGTGTCATTTTCCTCATGTTTCATTCATACCTTTAAAAGAAGAGGAAAGGAAAACATGTACTTCATCAAAATCCCAGCCGCACTTCCTCAGCCTATGTGTTTTGCAGATGGGAAGACTCAGGAGACAGACTGATTTTTAATCAACATTAAATAAAGAAGAGCATCTGCTTCATGTAGTAAAAATGTACCCTATAGTCCTAGTCATCTGACACGGCTGCTGATGGCATCACTGACTCCATGCTAGGGAAAGTATGGTGGTAGCACAATGCCTGCTGGAAGCACACCACCTGGGCAAAGGGTGACCTGTGGTAGAAAAACTATGTAAAAATCAGTGTTCAAGCCTTCATTTACCACACCTTGGCACTAGAGGCTGGATGAAAAAATCAACTCATCATAAAATCCATAAAAAATTTCTTCTTCATTATAGAAACAGATCCAAAACAACCGACTGTTCAAATAGCTAACATTTCCAAAATGGCTGCAGACAGGGTCTAAACTTTGTTGTCTGGTTGCAGTCTCATTGTCTTTTAAGCAAAGGAGTGTGAAAACAAAAATGGCTTGGATAATTGGCTGGAACATTTTATTCCCCCATACAGCTTGCTATTTGCAAGTGAAGGGATTCCTATTTGAGGAGAAGGAGTGGAGCTTTATTTGCATTCGAGCAAGGCTAGGAGCTATGAGTATACTGCCATGATTTGTTACAGTTGCTTTAGAAAACAAAATTGCAAAAAGCATAAAATCAAGGTGTTTTAGGAACAGTTTCTATGAATAGAAAACAAACATAATAGTTGATATGAACAATGTATCAGCAACTTGGAGGCTAACTTTTTATTAAATCATCCAGAAAATATTTGCTAATTATTATGATGTTTACAAAATAGGTTCACTTTGAAAATGATCCACCCACAGAAAAGAAATGTTTCCTAGATAACCAGTTTCCAAGAAAAACAGTTCAACTGGCTATAGAAAGGTGTGATAAATGCGCTAAGAACAATAACACAAACCTAAGTGCAATAATCTGCTAAAGAGTCTGAAGCACACTGGATGTAGCTACTTTGGGAAGCAGTTTGGAACTCAGGCCAAAAGATACGGGCGTTTAGAAAGTCGAGAATCGCTCCAGTTAATTGTAATGGGATTTAGCTTTAAAGCCTCTCCAGGCCTACTTTATAAATTGGACTACTGAGGGCTGTTTAGTGGAAGCGTAAGCTAATATCATACCCCATCCTCAAAGAAAGTGCTAGCAGGTAAGAGGAGAAGGCACTGCAGGGCTGAAGAAGCCCCCAAAACTCAGGGCTCTGTTGCAGAGGAGTCTCTAGGACACAGTAGTCTTCATTTTTTGAGCATTTTCTGGCAGGCCAAGGTTTTATTTTGCAGATGTTAACCCAGTAAGTTTGAGGGCAAAGTAAAGCCTTGACTTTCTTATCAACTAGCTACTGATACTAAGAATATACTCAGCCTTGCCTATGCTGCTTAAAACATGTTACTTCAAAGGTTCTAGAGTAACTTTTGGAGTCACTTTTAAGAATACTAATGACAGACCTTTTAAAGATCTTAAAGACAATCCAGATTACCTTCACTGCCATTTAAAAGAAAGGAGGGAGAAAAAAAGAGCTATCCTCTCCTTGTTACCAAAAGGAAAACTGCTGTGTAGCAGCCAGAAAAAACAAACTGATCCTCCTTCTTCCTGGGGGGCTGAGTACTCCTATTCCCCTTTCCCGGGAGCTGCAGCTTCTAGCTCTCGCCTAATACAGCTGTGGGTTTCAGAGCAAAGCTCTGTACTATGAAAATTAGGAAGGAAGGGGTGCGTAGTGGAAAAAGTGCCCATATATAAGAAATACGTTAAGGATAGCACTGGAAGGAGAAAGGGAAATCTTGAGAAAAGCGGTAACTCACTCATCTGAGGTGTTTCTTGGGTTATAAGGCCTTGTATACCTCTTAAAATCATCACATGAGGCAGTCAGTCAAGACCAAGCTTGCCAGTCAGTGTTTACTGAAAGTCTGAAAGAAGGACACTTATCTGTTGGGTTTAGTTTTACATGCATGCCTTTCTCTTTTGTCTTCCTGTCCTGCTTCATGTTTTTCCTATTCTCATTTAAATGTTCCATTTTTTAGAATGGTTTAATAATCCTTTGAAACATTTAATTTCCTCTTTGCCAGTCTAAGCGAACACACAGACTATATTCCGTTTGACTGATGTTTGACCATGAGGATTTTCTATATCTAGGCACACACACGTGTGTGCACACACACACGCGCATATGCGTGCATGCGGGCACGCRCACACACACTTTAAAAAAACACCAATCTGTTACAAATCTGAAAGCAATCTTCAGCCCAAATTCCTCAAGAGCTCATTCAGGGACTTTTTCAATGGCAATAGGAGGAATATTCCTCGTGTTCACAATTATTTAATGGAGAAATATCTAGATTGCTTTCAGAGCACCATCCAGCAGAGGAGTATGTGTCCCATTAGAAAACTGAGCTTTCTTTGAGAATCACTGATGATGAAAAGCTGTACTTATTTTGCCATGCAAACTATGCAATTTAATGTGTACTCCCCTTAGGGGGTGACATGGAAAAAAGACCTAACTAAAGTCTTCTGATCTAATGCCCAAAATATATTGCATTTCTTTGCTTTATATCTTTTAATGAAAAAAATCTTTTAAAAAGGTGCATATTTAGACATAAAAGAACTCAAATAATTTAAAATAATTACATTGTAAATGTCAGTTCTTCATAAATGAAGCAATAAAGCATATAGAGCAGGACCAGGGATATATTGTCAAGCAGGTACCCCTTTTTTAAAGCTGCATTCCAGCAGCAAACATTTTAAAAAGTAAGTCATAACATCTTTGAAGGGATATTATCTTTATGTGGCTTAAGTCCATTTCTTATCTCCTTTGGTTGGTTTTGAGGAAAACCTCAGTGCCATTAGCGTGGTCTCGTGGCAGTCTTGCAATGACTGACCTCCATGTGCTTCTCCAGTCCCCCATCCTAGGCTAGAGCTACACAGTTTCCCTGTGCGCCCGCAGCCACGCAGGAGGGTGAATGGCCAGAGGGGAAGAAAGGGCAGAGCCTGAAAAATCCTGTGAGAGTTTAATTGTTCTACAGCCCTTCTCCATGGTGTTTTCCTCTGTAGTCTGTTGGAGAAATTAGAAAAAAAACTGCAGAGCAATAGGGAGCTCATTTGTCCAGCACAAAACTGTCAGATTCCACCTGTATATGGGTGGTTTTATGCAAAAAACCCCATTTTTTTTCTAAAAGTCTGACAGAAACCTGCATCTTCTCCAGCAACTCACTTCTTTCCATCCTGAGTAAAGTAGTCACAAACATTGCTATTTGTTTCTGATTTGCAAAAGGCTCTCCCGCAGCACAGTCAGTATACGACATGAGGTGTTTAACCCAAGCAGCATGCTGCTCTTTTCCCAAAAAACAGCCAGTAAGACACATACAATGCCTTTTCTTTATAGAGAGGGAAGGTCACTATGATATAAAAAGGAAACCCAAAAGGAGTACTTCTTCCAGATAACCAGATGAGCTTTCCTTACAACTTTCCTCAGGGAGCCCCAGCTTGGCTACACACAAGCACACTTGGCTATACACAGCAAAACTACGTGTTTGGATGAGTATAACACACCTGCACTCTCTCAGGAACACATTTTAAGTGTGCTGCCTTCTACTCCAAAAATCGTTTGGCAGAATGCTTACTAACCATTTTTTGTTTTGTGTTTTTGTGTCTAGTTTTATAAAGGATGCAGGGAATAGTGAAGCTCAGACTCCAGCCTAAACGAAGAGGATCAGTGTAGGTAAACACATATACATCTTCTCTTTCATATCTGGTTGAAGAATGGCCACTTTTGTCCCTAGCAGCTTCACAAAGATGCTACAGGATCCCAGGAATGGACTCTGCCTGCCCAGGCACAACATCAGGTCCTTTCTCACCACCAGGTCTAAGCCTAAAAGTTACATATAGCTTTATAGGAATTGCATGCAGCTAAGAATATTTCCAAGATGTGTAGTTTTTCTTTACAGGAATTGTGTGTAGTTAATATTTTCAAGATATATAATTTTTCATTGTCCTTACACTCTTCTGAAAATGTCAATATATTGGAAAAGTGAAAAATCAGCTGTATTAGCTGTAGTGTTACATTCTACAAGAATGCACAGGAGAAAATTCAGCTCCCCTTTTTATATAGACAGAAACAGAACAGCCAGGGCTTTAGAGACATACAAGCCTATATAAAATAGCAGAAATCACTTTTTGGCTCTGAAATTCTGTTCACTTTGTGCACCCAAGTAAATTTATCAGCAAGAGCCAGAGTATAGGAAGAAAGAGATCAGTGTTAAGTCAGAAAAAACTCTGTAGCAGAAGACTTCTCTCACATAGATGACATCCCACAAATAAACTAAACTTTTGAAAAGATATTACTAGCCCCATGCTATTCATCAGAGAGAGGAGAGCTTTTTTAAACWGCTGACTTGCAAAGAATAATGCTACTAACAAACATTTTTCTTAATAAAACCACAATTAAGCAAAGACTTCTCAAAACCTACATTCCCTAACAAATCCTACCAAACAGTTCTAGTGTCTAAATTAAGGCTTTTATAATTATAAACAGATTCCACAGGTGAAACAAATTTTTAATTTATCCATTTACTCCACCCCATTTGGGCTCAACAAGATACTTTATAAAATGGACACAGGTGCTGCATGGAGATTTGCTCTTCTCATAGTAGTTACTGTATACATAGTAGTTACCATATAAAGCATTTATTTTCTGAAATGAAAGGTTTTCTTTGTGAAATTAAGGGTCTTGCTGGAGCTTTTTCTTGTATAATGCTGGCTCCTTCTGTGCTGGTTAACGGGTCAGTATGTTTGCATAAGGTATTGATCAATGTACAAGGGTGAGACTAAACCTGAGCTGCTGCTTGGGTTGTGCTGGGTGAAACAGATTCAAACCATGCTTCAGTTATAATCTCTTTCTTCCTTCAAAGGGCTATACAACAGCTGAGATTACCATAAGCTTGGAGTAAAACCTAGATTTTATTGGAGTATGAAACGTGGGAAACAACAGGCCTTGATTCAATTCCCTTCCATATATAAGTGTGCAGCTCCGCTCGCTAGGGACAGTAGGCTGTAATGTTTTAAATAAATTAAGTAATCCAAGGCCTGTTTCTTACTGTAGTTATTGGGCTGTCCCTTAACTGAGAAGAGCAGTTCTTCAGACAAAACCCTGAAGAGCAAAAGCATGAAGTAGAAAGGCCATTCAGAAACTTCTAACATAACTGATATATGTTTTTTATATTCCTGTATCTCTGTCAGGTATGACATTAAACATTCTCTGGTTGACACTGGCTACAGGAATTTCAGAAATGTAATAAAGCCATAGTTTTGCAGTGAAATAATCCATGGTGTGAGCACATTGAATTTTAAAAAATGATGCATTTGCCTGCTGCATGGAAAAGCCAAAAAAGTTCTGCTTTGTGGATTTTCAAATGCATAAAATATTTTATTGTTACTACAGTTTCTGCTCTGAGGTGTTTTTCTAAAAATAAATCCATTTAAAAAGTTATTCAGGATGATACAGAACACAATAGCTTCTCGATGCTTGGGATTATGCATTTAAAATACATGTGCATGTTTCTAGCTGAGCTTCAGAATACATTGCTGTCCTTTAGCTAGTATGCATTTATCTTATCAAATTACAAAAATCAATTTCTTTACTGTCTTTTTTTGCAGATGAATATCTCTATGACAAATAGGTATAGGCAAACAATATTTTAGAGAATTCTCTCATTGCTTTGCCTGTTGTGGACATCTAGTTATCACTAGATTTCTTATGTGTGGACAGTGACTGCATGGAATATCCTAAGTGTAGACACCTACATGTATCTACAGGTAGGAAAAGCAGTGTCACACGGTCTTGATGAGGTCATATTTATAACTTACTTACAAAGAGAAATAAGATTTTAAAGATGGGTTGTGGATTGCTTCAGGAATTTTTGTGTGCAAACATTGCCCAATGAAGAGAGTAAAAAAAATTTTGCTCTCAAACTAGAACAGCTAAATGTACCCAATAAACCCTAAATGACGCAAAACACATCTGGCTTCAGGTTTTGCAATGCACTCCATAAATGAATTTTGATTAGTCGCAGGTTTGCAAATCTACAAAGCAAACTTGTGTCCAGTGTCTCCTAATAGGGAACCCACTGACCTGGTTTTGGCTGGGATAGAGTTAATTTTCTTCTTGTATCTGGTATAGTGCTGTRTCTTGGATTTAGCATGAGAATAATGTGATAACACACTGATGTTTTAGAACTTGTTGCTAAGCAGAGTTTATACTCAGTCAAGGATTTTTCAGGTGCCCATACTCTGCAAATGAGGAGGTGCACAAGAAGCTGGGAGGGAGCATAGCCAGGACAGCTGACCCAAACTGGCCAAAGGAATATTCCGTACCATATGATGTCATGCTCAGTATATAAACTGGGGGAAGTTGGCCGGGGGGCAGCGATCGCTGCTCAGGGACTGGCTGGGTGGCGGGTGGTGAGCGGTTGCATCACTTGTTTTTCCTGGGTTTTGTTCCTCTCTCTCTCTCCTGTTGTTTTCCTTTTCATTACTATTTTTATTTTTATTTTTATTTTTATTTTTATTTTTATTTTTATTTTTATTTTTATTTTTATTTTTATTTTTATTATATTTCAGTTATTAAACTATTCTTATCTCAACCCATGAGTTTTCTTACCTTTGCCCTTCCATTTCTCACCCCCATCCCACTGGGTGGGGGGGAGGGTGATCAAGTGGCTGTGTGGTGCTTGGTTGCCAACTGGGGTTAAACCACGACACCCACTTACGGTATTCTGCTGAAAACCTTGCAAAATTGGTATTTCACCAGCTTTGTGAACTGTTTTGTGGTTGTATCTGAACCGCACTTTGATTTTTGGCTTGCTCAACACAAAGCACAAAGCAAAATTCAAAGCTAAAGATTCTGTATGGGTAGAAGCAGGAGAAAATGGTCATGTAACAGACTATGGCTCCACAGCCAAATTTGCGTAGGACTACTCTTTTTTTGCTTTCAATATATGAGCAATTCATATTTTGAAACTCAAGCCCAAACACTGGAATCAGGATTTAAAGCGTGAAGTCCATTCACTTTTTTTATTTGACTGACATCATTTTAGAAACAGAAGTTGTTCTGCAAAATTTTATCTTCTGGAGTAAAGCCATACTCGTGCTTGTGTTGTTCCAGGTAGGTGTTGGACTCTTTTTGGGAGAGAATAGCTTTTGGGGGTGGAAAAGAAAAAACAGTTCAATCTGGGCAGTAGTGGAGGGAGACAGTAAATTATCTTTATAATTTATAATCTTTATATAAAATGGCATAATAAAAGCCCAACTTTTCTTTTACACAATGCACACTTAAGATTTTGGAGTCAAGCAAGAAAAGTAGTCGTGCCTGTGTGTTTTTAGAAACTTGAAGCCAAGCATCCAAAAGCTGCTCAGATCTGTATCACTGTAACTAGCATTTTCATTTGTCATTAAGGAAACCATCTCAATCTAGTACTTTGCTGTTGCTCCAAGATTGTCAGAAGCGGTTTGGGTCCATATCTGGCAGTAAGGAGGTGATTTCAGTAGAGAGAGGTAGAAAATCTTGTGTGGCCAAAGGGCAGCCTTGAGAAAAGGGAAAGCAAGAAGAGGAGGATGCTTGGAAGAGGGTCTCACCTGCAGAAAGTGAATATCCAGTCATTCCCTTCCTGATCCTCAGTAAACAGAGTGAACATTGTGCCCATCAGAGCCAGAACTTCAACATGGCTTTCCTTTTGCTAGAAGAGTAGAAAATTTGCCCATAATGAATTGTGCACTTGAGTGCAACGGAATAAATAAGCAGAGGAACTTGCTGGCATACAAAATCTCCCAAAAGAGASAGAAAGCTGCAGGAAGTATGGGGAACAGAGGACCAAAAGCACCCTTGGTTTCATCCTTTACCTCATCTAATCTGGTTTATCTCTCTGAATGGTCTGGAAGAAATGATATGTGTAACCCATTTTGTGACATTTCAAACATATCCCAGATGTCAGCCCTCAATGTCAGAGTAGGGAAGTCTATTTGTTTATAGGGAAATGCGATAGCTGCAGTTTATGGTCTCACAAAGTCACTTTAATAACTGATTAGTCAGTTAGTGGGTTTCTGGTACTCTGCTAGTACTAACCACTTTTCTGCCATTAATTGAGATGTCTCATTTTATGACTTCAAAGATGCTCAGAACAATGCTAGAAGGCAAATGGACTAACAACAGCCAATAGAGCTGGATTTTAATTTAAACAAAACAAGAACAAATACAATTACTATTTATCCCAGCTAGAAATTTACCTTTTAAAATATGAAAATCACCACTAAACTATGCTGTTGTTTCCAGTGTTTGGGCACAACATTAAAAAGTTCTTGATTTTACTAAAGGTCAGATTCTTTCACAATTGGAAAACATCTGTCAGAGAAGTTTGGTCAAACCAAACAGGCACTTCCGCAGTCTCTCACTGCACCGGCCAATAAAATAAAATAAAATAAAAAAATAGCAAGGAGCAACAAATGTTGAGCTCATATCTTTGGCTTTTCCAAAGCTGCAGAAACAATCAGATGAGAAGACCCAGTCATAACATGTCGATGGATTGAGGGGGCTGTGATTATTTTGCATAGCCTCGTTGCATACCTGAGGTCATAAACTCCTCTCCACCTGAAATACACTGTGCCACAGGTTTTAAGTGGCAAAGAAGGGAGTTTGGGTGGGAAGCCAGAGACAGGGCTCAGGGCTGAAACAGTGGAAGAGACAGGGCAAAAGAGACAACTGAAGAGCAAAAAGGTGGGGCAGGACTCTTCACGTGGGATGGCACTATGTTGCATAGATATGCAAGGGAGTATAAGCATGGCAGCTACATGATGACTGGTTTGGCAAGGCCAATGTAGGAGATGGGAGCTACACCTATGGCTCTGCAGAGCGCACACAGTGAAGAGCCAGCTGAGAGCTCAGCCTTGTGACCAAGTCATGTCACCTCGGGCACATCTAGTGTCATTTCGGATTCATAGCCCCAGGTGTGACAAGGGTGTTGATGATGTGCTGTGCCTGCAAGGGTGGACCAGAAAGCCTGGATACCCCTGCCACAGGTAGACTGGGTCACAAGGCAAGGGACTTGAAGCCAACAAGGCTGAGCAGATCTGCTCACTCCAGCAATGGAGCAACCGTTCTGGAGAAGTCTCCTAGACAGCCTGGCTTTCTGGCTGGGGAAACTGCATGGGCCCCATCACAAAGACCCTGTTGAGCCATGTGGTAATTAGGTCCAGGCTCATGCAAGGCGGGTGGGTGTTCTAGAAAAAAGATCCAAACTCAGGTCCCTGAGAGAGCAGGGAGAAAGAGAGAGAGACTCCAGGAGTTAAACTGAAACCAGACTGGGTCCCAGGGCTGCTAACGAATATGAGTAGATGTTGATCTATTTTTGTACACAAAGCCTGTCTAACGTAGCTTGTAATGGAGCATAAGATTAGATAAGATGATATGTATGTGTGTTGTTTCAGGACCCTTTGTTCTCTGCTGCCCCACAGAAACAAGTCCTACCTGCCTGCTGGCATTTGTCACACGTTCCCAGATGCAGAATACAGGTGTGTGTAGCACAATTTGACCTGCACAGTGATGAGTGGCTGGGACATGCAGGAACAAGGTAGACATCTTCCTGGCTAAGAAATGGCCAGTCTTCCTGTGAGAGCAAAAAGCCTAGAAGGTCTGTACAGGGCATGTATTCAGAGACCAGAAAACCTCAGTGAGTCCTAGTGCCATGCCGTGGTCTGCCAACCAAAAGAGGAGGATGTGACTCAAAAGATTGCCGGGGACATGGCTCTACCCTGATCAAAGTGGAGAAAAGACTTGAAGACCATGGTTATACAGAGACATAGTCAACTCTATTGTATTGTAGTCCTCAGAATGGAAGCATACATGAGGTTCCAGTCGTTCATTTTTGACAATGAGAAATTAAATTTCTCATCCCTGCTTTCTTCCTCTGGCTCGCACACATGTGGGTTGCCTGCAGCCGCTTTGCATTCGTGGGAAGGTTTGACTGGATCTCCAGAGAAGTGTCTAGAGGCTGTCTGAGCTCTGGTCCTGGCAGACTATTTTGTGATGAAAGCCCAGAACTGGAAATGAAGAGACCCCCTGCTGCCAGCAGTGTGCTGTCCTGTGAGCTCAGGCAGTCTGCTTAAGGTTTCAAATAAATTCTTCAAAACTGGAATAACTTCACTCCCCTGTCTCTTAGGAATGGCATGAGGAGAAATCAGATCGCACAGATGCAGAAGGGGTTGAAAGAGCGTGCAGACCCCTTCTGCTCCACAGCCACAAACCCAAAGACAGGGCTACTATTGTTTTGGTATCATGGAAGGAAGAAGCAATTATCATTACTGCAGTTCACAAGCTGAACCGTGTCCCCTGGCCCCAGACCATTCCATTTTCCTGGAGGAAAACTTTTCTGGGGCTGGGTTATTTGTCCTGTCTAGACAGGCTGAGGAGAGGCCTTGTACAGCCATCTTATCCCACGAGACAATGGGGGGAAATCTGAGGTTTTGGCTTTGCGTGCAGTATTTGTCACCTATAGAAAGGCAATGTCATATCTTCCCTGGGCAAACTGCCTATAGCTATTGGCTTTTCTGTCTTAACTMCTCAAAGCAGTCCAGTTTCTGGAGAGTAGTAATTGTGCCTTCAAAGTTGTGGGATCTAGCATCAGTACATTTCTCAGGAATTCTCCACATTCCTCTGCTTCCCAGTAATTTTTCATCATTTTGGATCCTTTGCATAAAGCAGTCATCTCTTCGAAGGCTTAAAACTGGTATTGAAAAGAAGATGATGAAATATATCCTGAGGCGAACAAATAATAGAACAGTCTAGAAATGTGATCATGTCTCTTTGCAAGCCTGTGTTATTTCATTCACCCTGACTACCCAGACTCGCCATTATCTTTTCCCCAGTTTTACTGTGGATAAAGATTTTTTCTGTAATGAACTATTTCCTCTAATTCAGCAACCAATGTCTTGCTAGATAAGAACTATCCAGCTACATAAATTGAGCCATATTCTTGACCTGCAYCTGTCTGTCTGCAAAAAATAAAAATTAAAAAATATATATGATGTTGTTTATAAAGAAGCCTGTCAGCACTTGCCAATCAGAAGCAAAAAACACAGTCTGAAACATGGGACAGAGAGAGGATGAATTAAAACTGTTGGGAAAGAGTTATTAGCTTCCATACGTATTTCTGATTGCTTGGTGGTATGATTTCTTGCAGTTGAAAGACATGAATGTGATGGGTTGCATTCAGCAAAGTATTGAAATACTAGCTGATTTTTTTCCTTTTTCAGCAGAATTCTTAAGCAGATATTTATTTTTAAACCAAGTCCTACAGAAGTCAATGACTGGTATACCCAAAGTTAATCATATGCCGCCTTGCTGGGGAATGGACTGCCCTACTGGGGCTCAAGGATAAGAGCAGATTTCATATGCTAGCAGCTATCTGGATCATCATGGTGGTGGTGAGAGTATAAAAGCATTTGCAGCTGTGTCATAACAGTGCCAGAGGGATAGTTTGTGGCATGTTGCAAACAGAAAGGTGACCAAAAGCTTAGACAAACCATCAGAACCAAAGGCTGACCTAGCCTAACGTCCTGTCTCCAGCAGTGTCCAATGCCAGATGTTGAGGAAAGAGGCATATTTCTTTTGAATAGTTTCCTAATATCCAGTGATAAGCAGTTCAGTAATTTCCTGGGCCTTCATAAACAGTAGCCCCCAGTAGATATTTCTTCTCTGAATTTGTGCAATTCTTTCTTGAAACCCTGCACACTTAGCATGCACACTGTCATGATGCCCCCTGTGGAGCACCCCAGCTTAACCGCACAGTCAGTGCAGAGTTTTTTGTTTTTTTTTTTTTCCTGTACTCATCTCATTTGATGTCCCCTGGCTCCTGCTACAGAGGAAATGGTGAATACTCTTTCCCTATTATTTTTCCCATTGCACTGATTGCCTTATTAGCAACTACCAACAACAAGCTCATTTGTCTTTCCCATAGAGGTCTAGTCTATTCAATTGTTCCTTGAACAAAAGCATTTGATCATTCTTGATATTTGTCTCTTTGCCTTTTCCATTTCTTCGATATCCTTGAAGGACCACACTGTACTCAAGGTGTGAGAGAATGAATGTTATACAGTGGCATAAGGACATTTTCTGCTGTGCTATTTATTCTTTCCCAAATAATTTCTAGCAGTAGATTTGCCATTTTGACCCATAGAGAACAATGGTTTATTTTATTTATTTATTTGTGTGTTTGTTTATTTATTTATTTATGTATTTATTTATTTTTCTGTTATAACCAAGATCCTATTTCCATACAGAAACAGCCACACCAGAGCTGCTCACAGTATAAGTAAAGCTGGAACTTTTTTTCTCCAACATGCACCAGTTCACAGTTATCTACACTGAATTTCATCTGCCATTTTCTTGCTTTATGTCTTAGTGCTGTGAAGCCTTTCTGCAGTTCTTTTTAATCAGGCTTTATCTTTACCTCCTAAATAGCTTAGATATAATCAGCAGATTCTAGTATCTTTCACTCCCTTTTCCGGATCAGAAAACCTGGCTCATATCCTTGTGGGCTCCCTTGATGACCTCCTTCCACTGTGAAAAATGACTGTTAGTTCCTGCCATCTAATTTTATCCCTTTTTTTAGTCTATGAAAGGCTTAACCATCTTATCCTAAGGCTGCTCATCTTCATGAAGAACCTCTGCTGAGGGACAATGCCGCTGTCTGATACCAAGTCAGGAGCTGTGCATCCTCCTTGWCTCGCTGCCCGGTGAAACAAGCAATTACGGTGCCTGAAAATCCCCTTGGTGCTAGCTCAGGTTCAGCCCCAATTATCAGGGCCCTGTTAACATCCTCAAAAGCATAGCAGTTTGATAGCTCTTGGTTCAGTGCAATGACAGGGAGATGCCTGTGCATTCTGTCCCTGATGAAAAATATTCCCTTCAGTCGCAGATGCAGTGGGACAACAGCAACTCCAGCAGGTGTAGCCAGGCACATTCCTCACCCCGCTAGGTTTCTTGCAGGGAGCTTTTCTTAGCTTATTACAGACCTCTCAGCCCTCCCTGTTATCTGTCAGCCAAACTCCTGAGGTATCTCTATCATCCACACTCCCCTTCCACCTTTAACCTCTTGCAATTGTAAATGTTCATTAACTTGACACACAGTGTAGCTCCTGTTCCAAGTGCTCGGCGTAGTGACAGGGCAGTTGTTACCTCTCTCTGGGCTGTGTGAGCACTCGAAGAATTTTTCACCCACAGGGCAATTGCTTGTGGCGAATTTAGCATATTTGGACAAGTGTTAACTGGAATAATTGTGTCATCCCTCTGTCAGTTCATGGGAGTGTGGTTAGGGCAGAAAAAGTAAGAGCACACTTCATTGTAGAGAACCCAGGTGCTTTATTTTCAGCAAAAATGGTTTAAAACCAGGGTTAGAAAGATATATCACCTAGTTCTTGAGAATATTTACATGTCATAGAATTATTTGAACTACTTGACTGAAAAGCTTTTAGTCATAGCAGGGCACACAATGGTTGGCCTTAAAGTTATGCCCTTGGGTAGCTCTTTTGCTTTCTTTCTTCTCTGTGTAACATCAGAAACTACCATTGCTAGAGATAAGTAACTTATACCATCTGAAAACAAGAAGTAACTGTTCTACACATTTTTAACCTGGCTATTCTGGGGACAATGTCAGCTAAAGTCAAGTTTGAATTAAAATGAGGGCAAAGGCACGTGGGAGCTGGGAGTTAGGCCAGTCACTTCTCTGACACCCAGTTCCAGTTCTGAAATAAAATTGACACGATCCAGTTAAGACACTGGTCAGAAAGTGAAGTTGGGGGAACCTAAGCTGAAAAAAATTAGACTTATATTTGGCCATCGTGGCCAGACTAACACTATCTGGACCATTATAGTACCTGACCAAAAAAAAAAAAAACTTCTGAAATCTCTCTGATACCGGCAGACATGTCTCCACTGTTGTGTTTCCACTCCTTTTTTGCCTACATATTTATTAACGTGTTGCAAAGTATTTGAAGTCTTTACCACTTTCAGGGACAAGCACAGTGCTGGTAAAGTGACCCCCTATGATTCTAGCTGCTCCCACAGCAGAAAATTGGAGTAGAAAAAAAATTTTCTTTGTGGGGAAGCAACATTCACTTGCAAAAGTAAGAAAAAAATTCATGCTGCTTTCTTCCAGAAGATCTTCCCCTTGTGGGACTGATGGGGAGAACCTCCACTTGTTAGATCATGGTCCTCTCTTTTAGTGTTTCCATTTGCTACAAACTGTCTGTCAGTAGAGTGAGACAGAGGAGAGGAAATAGCTCTGTGCTAGCTCTTCGAGTTACCAATTACGAAGGTCTCCCCTTTGCATTTTGGCTGGTTGTTTAGGAAATCTTCTCCCCCTGAAAGCAAGAAGTATCTTGGGACCAGCATATCCTTAAAAAGAGATTCTGCTTTTACTTTCCTCTGACACATGGCTGCAAAAAGGTCTGAATTTGGTTATTTCTTTAATACAATATGACAGGTCCCAGGAGGTCCCAGCTCAAAAYCAGCATTTCCCCTCCACCCCATCCCATTTAGCTGTAATGAAGCAATCGTTCAGACTAAGAGATGACGACATGACACCTGTGAAAATACAAGATCATAAATACCATGATGTCATCGTAAATCTGCAGGAGTTAAATAAAATTAAGAAAATTACAATGCCTTTATTTCACACCATGTATTGCCCACAAGGCAATCCTGAGAGCGTGGGTGTTGAGACAGTAAGAAGCTCAGCACGTGCACTGGAGAAAGCCAAAACCCCTGCCAGTAGGGCTGAGTTGTATGTCATTGCTACACCACCGCGCGATCTCTGAAGTCCAGGTTCCCATTAAGTTCAGTAGACTTTGGATGTAGTCCCAAATGCACAACCTAGAACAACATCTCTTCTATATGCTACATTTTCCCTCTGATTCAGAGGTTTCATCAACCTGCAAATGGCTGCAGGCAACTCTTAGGCCAAGACAGCCATGACTCCAGAGCCATGCCTGTTTTCTTTCGGCTTTTGAACAATGGGCTCCAAACCCCAAATCCGAGCTTCGCTTAGTCTACAAACTTTTTCCTGCCCTGTGGAAATCACCTGGAGACTTGGGAGTCACACTTAAGCTTTCTCCTCCTTCACTGTCTCTCAAACCCAGGACCAAGCATTGCAGCAGAAACTGGAGGCGTTCAGGGCCAGGATTTCAAAAGGCAAGGGCTGTGTTTGTGCACACAGTATTTGAATGCACACTCGTTGCATGCTTAATCCCCCTCACGTGCAGGAGAAAAGGGGTGGATTTGCATTTGTAAGATAGCCGTGGTATGCCCCAGAGCTCGTTTGGCTGTGGCTGCCATCTCCCACTTTGTGTGCGCCTGTGGTTTGCATTTGTCCATTTTGCTGACAGCATGGAGGAGTGTGCAGCCCCAGGAGGGATAAATTAGACTTTAATCTTTGACAGCCTACCCTCGTGCCTTTTCTAGCCATCTGGGCACTTCCTACTCTGGCATTGCCCCTGTGCCACGACTTCTGCCAAGGCTTGGGTGCTTTCAGCCATGCTTGATACTCCGGTGAGTCTTCATTTCTCTGTGCCTACGTGTAGCCTGGAAGGTGGCTCAATCTTTCCTCCCTCCCACTTCAAGTACCTGAGGCTGAAGGAGCATGTCAGGAGAAAATCCGCCCTGATCACAAGCACAGAGGGCTCGATTTTCTGCAGGTATGGTTTGAATAAATGACATCATACCTCAGGGCATTTTTCAGCATGAGATTCACGCAGGTGCTTTCACCACAGAAGTGAACTACTCTCTGCTGAATAAATGAGCTCACAAATAATTAACGTAAGAAGAGGGAAGGAGAAGACAGTATGCTCAAACCATTGGCATTGTCTTTGCTTGGGACAATTCAACTGATTTTGTGCCCTTTGTGGCTTCATACTGTGTGGCTTTTATGTAAATCTTTCTACTTCATTCCCTGCAGAGACATTCACATACTGGTTCATAGGTCCCCTGCTCTTTTCTCAGCAAAGACAGGGTGTGCGTCAGCCCCAGAGTTTCTCTTCCTTTCTGCTGCCAGGGAGCTCTGAAAAGATTAGCAAACCCTACAAACCCATCATCGGTTGCATTAGCCCACAGGGAGGGATGTTGCAATGAGTGATATCTTAAGGTGGAAGATATTTATCTCCATGGCAGCATGAAGTTTACAAATATACCAACTGTAGCACAATCACCCTTTTTCTTTTTCTGGCTGAAGCAAGTGTACTGTACTTTGAGGACAACTGGTAGACTGTCAGACTTGTGGTTAAAGGGTTAAAAAGGCCACAGGCAGTGTGAGAAAGCTTTTTTTTCACAACATTTCTAACAAGCTGAACAAAATCCAGGCCTTGTTTAATGAGCACATATTTTATACAAATAAGCTCAAACGAGCTTACCCATCTCTAATTAAACTAGAAAGGAAGCATTTGTCCTAATTGGACTGCATAACTGAAGAATTAATTGTGTGGCTGCTTAGAATTGCAATCTTACGGCCCAATTCACAGAAAATACCTTCATGATAGAACATACTATATGCAAGTTTGCTCATGTCTTTTTACCAACACATAAGCCCATGTGTGATTTTGATGCTTTGGTTTTGTTTTTTAAAGAAAGACTGTTCACACAGACATACATGGGCCTTAGTGGAGGTTAAGTACAGTATTTCAATATTCTAATTAGGCCACAAGAGAATAGTTCTCCGTCACTGTAATTATGTAGTCAGTCAATTCCTACAGTGAAAATGCCGTGCTAACTTATTTACAAATATCAAAAGGGTGACTATTCCATTGACTTGGCTAGATCTGCAGAAACAAGAAGCATGGCATGGGAATTCATATTTCCTTCCAGTAAGGTCTGGCACTGTGCATGGCATTGCAAGAAGCTTGGGAGCTGTTGGGAGTAACATCTGCTGTGTTCAGAGGGTGCTCATTAAAACAGAGGAGGAATATTGCTAAACKCCTTCTCCCTGTGAATCTTGCAAGTCTCTCCTGCTCCATTTACCAACCAGAGCAAGTTTCGACGACTGACCATGCTGTACAGCCAACTCTGCTGTGAGAGAGGAATGACATGCACCCCGCCCCGAGCATTGCTGGCGGGACTGTCGGCACAGCTCCCGCCCCAAGATCTCTGCGGATGATACACGAGACAGAGCACTGCACGGCTGTCAGACACAAGCCAGGGCATGTGGCAGGTTGGCAGTCATAGGAATCTCACTTTGGCTTGTAAACTAAATACCTTCTACAGGACCCCCACCTGAAACCTTGCTTCTTTCTGGCCAAGCTCCTGTGACTTCAGTTTAGTCTTTCTAAAGTAGTGTTTTCGAAGTAGCCTAAGTGATTTAGGTGCATGGCTGTCTTTTGAACTTTGCTGTGAACAAGATGTTGAATTTCTTCAAAAGGCTATTAAATTCCCGGACACGCTATTGAGAAACAGTAGCTGTGAAAACACCACCCTTAATGTTTTGTATGCTCTAGCACTAGCAACAATATAGGGCTAATGTCAATTTGTCCTGGCGGGGACAGAGTATAATGTAGGTCAAGACTTGAAGATTTGGCTACGTATGAGTGTGAACAATGGAGAATAAACTATGAAGCATCGAGTGATAAGTTTTGCAGGCTCCTTCTGATTGTTCTGCTTGCAAAGAGAGTGCTGTTGTTCTGCAGCATAGGCAGTAAATATGTGTTATATTAACCGCTCAACTTTTGATTCCATTTGATCTTTCAACACATAGGAAGTTTATTTGTTAGACTCATTTCTTCTTCCTGTATCAGGTTTTCATTTAAAAGTTCCAAAAGCGCCTATCTGTCTTTTCCTTATTTAGAACTTTTTATTGCTTGAGTCATGCCTGTTTTCATTTATTTTCCAAGATGTACGTGAAGTGGACAGAAAACCAGAGGATCTTCCTAAATTAGACCCAGTAAATAGAAATGCAGACCTGAATATGATACAAGGCAAAATTAAAGGCCTTCAAAAAAACCGATCTGTATCATACAGTCACTGCTGCAAATCTTGGTGGACCAAATTTAGCCTGGAAATGCACAGAACCTGGTAGAATTTTTCCTTCTGGCTCCAGAGCAAACTCTCACCCTCATTCAAAAGTTGAACCAGATATATCAAAGATATGTGTGCACTTTTCCACATGTCCTAAATTAAAGCGAAGGAACATGAACTACAGGCAGTAGAACAAGAGCTGTAAGTGTACTTCTCATGGACGAAGTTCTGCTCTTAGCACTGTAGGGTGCCATTTCTAAACCACTGGCACCAAGACTTTTTGCACTTCTGGGTCCATGCTGAGAAGAGGGCTGGGTCCACAGCGGCCATCCATCTTGTGGCTGGGTTTCCCTAGCTGGGACCTGACTTCTAACACATGCCACCACGAGCATCTGCCATGATGCTGGGATATAGCCAGAGGTAGCAGCCTGTCCACTCTGCGTTTAAAGGGAGTCTTTATAATGAATCTCCAATGAGTATATGAAGCAACAGTCATTCTTCAGGTTTAGTAACTAAAGGTTCTGTGGTCTTTAATGAGTCACTGTTAACCTAACACTTCTGTTGGCATTTTAGAGAGGGAAAGAAAAGACGCTTTGACCCTCCTTGCTTCTATATGGTTCAGTTGTAATGGTTCATGCCCAGGATTTTAAATAGGTGCATGAAGAGAATGAATGCACCTCCTTGTTGCAGGTAAAGCAGTACAAAACTTCAAATGTACTTTCTAGGGTTTTTTTTTTAAAGGAAATTCTGAAGCAGTTGAGTAAAAAATATCTACTCTTAGGATGTGTGGACAGTTCTGTCAAGGGCCTGTGGAGGATTATAGTGTTTTTAATCTGTACAACTGCCAGTGGCGTGTGGCCACAATAATGGAAAAAGAAGTCTCCATGTAAAGTATCATCTCAAACATGAGCTTTTCTATCCTATATAAAAGAGATCAATGGTTGGAGTCCAGTCAGTGACTTAAATGTAAAGTGCACTTCTCTGTTTGGTCTTCTGTGGGAAATAGGTTGCATTGCCAAAACCTTGACACATAATTTGGCGCAGTTGGCCAGTCWGCTGCAGGGAGAGGAGACTGGAGCAGTCCGGAGACCAGATTGACTCACAGTGATAGGGAAGACAATTACTCTCTTGAGAAAAGTCTGGTCTTTGCCTGGCAGCGTGTTCGTACTATCTGAGTCCTGTCAGTAGACGAAATAATACTTTACCGAGTTTAGGGGAATATATGTTAAGAACTTCTGGTTTTATCCATTGGAGAGATTCATTGCGATACTAGGTACTAGGCAAAGGGGTACTTCTTAGCCACCACTCTTCATGAATACAGCATCCCCAGGCAATCATCAGTGTTTTTAATTTAGTCTCTTCAAATTATTGTGTAGCATTACTCATTGCTTTCCCAATGCAGTCTGTATATCTTGGCCTGTAGTCCATCTATCTCACCACAGGAATGAAGAGTTAAAATCTGCCATCACTCACAGTGGTGTAAATGCTGAGAAAGTACTTGAGGCCAGTGGAGTCATACTGGATTTATGCAGATGTAAGCCACAGCAGAATTATTAAGTGTCTCTTCAATACCAGCAAAATTCTATGTCATTTTATGATTCAGGCTCCGGTTCTCAATTCTTTGCATTTGACAAGTTAAAACAATATTTGACACATTCTTAAACAGCAGGGTATAATTTATTACAATCCAATTACAAAAGCATCACAATAGAAAGGAATCAATTAGTTAGACTGAGAGGGCATAAAGAGCCACTGATAAGATACACAGAGCCAAAAAGGAAAAGGAAAAAACCTCCCAAGGTCAAATACAGGAAGGTCTTGCCTCTTCATGAAACTCATCTTTCTTTTTCAGTTGACAAATGATCATAAATTCGGCAGTGCTGAAGAAGCACCTGCCTCTCTCCAGGTCTTGGGACAGAGGCAGTGTGTGCTGACTCTCTAAGGCTGCCTGAAGGTAGAGCAGGCCCAGACTATTTTTGGAGTGGTATATTGACACTGATTTATGTCTGGTATGACAGATATGGCAGAGAAGACAGACTTCTTGTTAAAAGGAGGCTCCTATGGAACAGCATGTTCTGTGTAACCCTCTCCTGCAAGAGAGCTTGAGGATACAGTGTGTGCAATCAAAACGCAGCTGCAGGCAACATATGTAATCAGTGAAGACATGTTGAGCATGGGCCAATCTCAGGAAAGCTGTAGGTGATATTTTCTCTGCATATAGATGAGGTCTGCCAGTGATAACTTGTGTCTTGAACCAATTTCCTGTTCAGAAATTGTACGCTCAGAAATTGTTCAGAAATCATAGATTGTTCCTAGAACACACCTTCCTTCTCATGAAGGGCCGCTTAAAATTATGGTTGTGGGGACGAAAAAACCCCAAAAATTTCTTCACACGGTTTGTGCTTTTCTGCCACAATGAGAATGTGAGTTCACCATGCAAGACTTTCTGGAGCCAATGTAAATCATCCAAGCTGTGCTGAAAGAATTACGACTGTGCCTTTCTCACACCAATGGAGCATTGCCTGTGTCTCTCCAGAAAATCAGATCTTCTTAGTTTGGTGCTGCAGCTAGCACATAAACCTGGAAATGAGGAATCACGTCATTGTGTGCATCACCTCGTCCAGGCACACCTTGCAAAGGTGACTGAAGAAAGGGCTCTGAGATGGCTCAGAAAGCCATCAGCCTCTCCTCTAACACACACTGTAAATGCTGTTTCTCATCCTTCGTATCTCCCTGTTTTTCTCTTAGTCGTGTGAATCTGTACAGTATTTCCAAACATCAAAACATAGTGCARCTCTAAGTAACAGAGACAAAGTCTTCAATTGTTCAGCTTAATGGCATGAGCCCATTGCTCAGTTGGCTGTTGCCAACTTGCCTCCTTTGCTGTGATGAAGTTTTCAAGAAAGATCTTGCAACAACATGTCAACAGGGCAGCCTCTTTCCTGTGGAGTTTAATTTGAAGTCTTTGTTTGRTTTGCTGATGTCCCAGTCACAGAAAACCTTCATAACAAAGCTTGTGCTTGGTTAGTATTTCAGGTTGCACTATTGGAAAAAGGTAGAAGACAAACTGGAGAAGACCAAAATCCAAAGGAAATGGGGTACAGTCAGATGGCTCAAGAAAAGAAAGAAAACATCAGCAGAACTTAAGTTCAACTTCTTGTTGAGACAAAATTTGAAACGATTTTCAACTTTTAAGTAATATCTTTCATTAGCCTAACTGCGAAACATTCAAAAACACCTATAGGTGCTTTAAAATACCTTTTCGGGAGTAGCAGAAAAATTTAAGCTGTTTTTTTAGCCTGGTTTCCTGTGAGTGTGATATTCAGACAATCACATTCTGTGAGTGAGTGTGCATAAACACATGTTAAGAAAATATGAGAATGGACAGAGGAGGTAGACTTTATTAATGCCTCAAGGTGAGGAACCTTTCAGAGTTGCTTCTTGGAAGCTCACCTTCAGGGCACAAAGTCAGAAGAAAGCCCGCCATGGTAATTATTTTCTTCTTTTGCTAAAATAAAAATTAGAAGAAAGGGCTAATTTTATTTTGATTAAGCTGCATGATGGAACTACTTGAACCAAAAGCACACAAAGATGAAATACATCCTTCATTCTGCCAGAGTTACCGTCTAATTTGTATTTCTATCATGTGGTATACAAAACCAACATCTGAGTCCTCTCCTTAGGGGCCTACTTATCATCTCCCATACTCCAGCTATGTCAATTGAAATGGACAGGTGGGATAACAGCAAAAGCTGCTGCAGCAGACTCTGCTTTATGAGACAAAATGAATACTATGTTCATGGCCAAGTTCTGAATTCCTTGGCGTCTCTACCCTTAAGATCATTTATTTGTTCCTGGTTGACATAAGATAATGTGAACTACTTTGGAAACTCTGGCAGCAAACACACCAACTTCTGTTCTGTTGCTTTACAAAAACTATAAAAATGATGCAACAACATGATCACTGGGTCAAGAGAGAAGACAAAAAGTAACATGTGAATACAAGAAACCAAAAGATGATAAGGCAAAGTTTAGGAGCTGTCACACTGCCTACCAATCCACAGTTGCTACAGAGATTATAAGGTTTGGGTTTCCATTTTTAAGTTGCCTTTGACAGTAGAAACTTAGACTACTTGAATTCTCATCCTAGAAAGAGAGAAGATCATAAAATTAAATGGAGTTTCAGGTCAGTTCTCCTGTCCCACAAGCTTGCCAAAGGGAAAAGACTTCTTCAGTATGCCCCATAATTTGTCAAAGTGGTATTGTCCCAAGATCCTTTGCAGAAAGAGCTACAAATCATAGAATCTCTTGCAGTGAATAAAAATTTATAAAAGGCAAATGCCTCCAACACAGACATTGGCATTTCTCCTTAGTAGTAATGACATCATTAGAAATAATTACAGATCGATGAAGCTTTACTTGATTGGCAGAGTAAGAATCTCTGTTAAGAGATCTGTTAAGATACCAGTATTGCCTGGCATCATTAAAAGAACCATTTTTCCAAGTGTTTCTACACTTATCTTGTTCTGAAACTTAGTGCTGTGCATGTAGGACTGCTTAAATAGAAATTCTTCAATCTATATTCAAATTAACAAGAAAATTCTGTAATCAGTTGCAGTAGGAAAAAGGTGCCTTCAGATTGTGATGCTGGATTTTTAAGACCTTAACTAAGAGGATTGAATTTGACACTTTGCTACCTGTGGTTTAGAAGACAATTTTTGTGTATCCATTGTTACATCAAGAATCAACCATGATAATAAAAGCAGAAGTGAGATAATGATTTTACTTCATCTCATTTTCAGCAAGACATTGTATTGGTGCCTTTTCTTTCCTACTCTGTCTTCTTTACTCCCCACTACATCACCCTGAAGTGATCTTTCCCTTCTCCTATTCCTCCTTATGCTCCTCTTCATGTTCTTTTCATCATCAAAGTCCCCTCCTACTTCTTTTATTTTTGGAAAAAAAAAAAAAAAAAATTATTTCTCTTCCGTGGTGTGCTTCTGGCATTTCTCTTTTGGTCTTTATTTGTTCTGTTATCTACCAAAATTTACTAACTTACCATTTGTAAAAGACTGCCAGCTGAGTAGGCAGATGAGCGTGCCTTTGGCTCCTGCCTCTTTCTCCTTGGCATGGGAGGAGAGCTGGAGTGGATGAGAGAGCAGCTATGGGCTAATGCCATATGGTTGTTGTAGCTTCCTTTGCCATCTTGAGAAACGAATGCCAGGCAGTGAAGGACCTCGAGCAGGTAGAGTAACATTGCACTCTGCCACCACTATCTTTGGAAAGGAGTCCTACACTGACAGAGTTTCTGGGGAAATTACTCAGGCAGGGCTGCTACCTTTGGTTGGCTGTTTGCCCTTTTACACTTTGTGAAGCTCATGGCAAGAAGTAGGGACACCAACACCAGGAATGCCAGCTCATCTCCCCACCTTTCTCCTGAGGCCTTCCTGTGCTTTTGCCAGAACCTGACTCATTAATGATCCATTCGATAGGTAGCCCTAAAGCCAGAATCCCATGGAAATGCCACATATCTGATTGGCTGTCCTGCTCACTTGTATAAGCAGATTTTTAACAGTAATGTTTTCCATTCCAAGGCAGTCACTGCTTACCTTGAAAAACATGGCCATACAAGCCAGATCTGGATCACCTTATTTTACCAAATATATGCACTAAAATCAATGGAGCTACTGGTCTGCTGAAGGCTTCTTGATGAGAATGAGGGTTGTACTTCTTTCAGCCTAACTCCCCATGAGGGTGCTTGTTATGGCAAGGTACTCACAAGAATGCCACAATGGTCCACCTAGCCCACTCCTCCATCTCTGAGAGTGGCCAATTACCATTGCTCAAGAAAGACAGTAAGGACGAGACAAGCACCTGCAGTTCAGGGGTGCTGCAGTTCAGTTCCTAATGTGGTGTCTTTGTGCTTAAAAGAAGATAGAAAATTAGGACCCAGGGAGGACAATGTACTCTCTAACTACCATGTGACAGTTTATAGTGTGGTGCCTGCGGGCCATGTCCTAGTACTTCCACACAATGGAGCTGATTCACTGGGACTTCAGCTGCAAGAGTTAAGATTATTCTGTGTGACTGCCGTATCAGGTTAGCCCTGTGACTCTGCAGAGACACAAACCCTCAGTGAAAATGGAACAGTAGTGCCCATATTTCAACAACTTCCAATTTAGATGTTGACACTGTAATTATTCTTTGAAAGATTGAAAGTATATCCTTAAATTCAGCAATGTCAAACAAAGCAAAGCACAAATCCTTTGATGCTTAGTGAATACATGGGTCAAAATGTAGTTTTCAGTCAGACTTTTTTTAACTTTACTGTCCTCAGTAGCTTTACACAAGTATGATGAAAACAAAACTGTCTCGCAAAGGCTGATCTGTAATAAAACTCTAGTCGATGTGCACCTATGTTGATAATGCATATGCTGGTTGAAATCTTTTCTCCAGCATATCTGGTTGTAGAAATATTTTACCTATTGATTCTTTTACAGGTCAAACATCCATGTGATTATTTTTGAAAGTCCTAGGTAGTACTGGTAAATCAAAAGTTCAGGCTGAAGTTTTACAGGAAAATACCAATGTTAGTATCCTTCATCTTTGCTCAGAAGTCCTGCTAACACCAATGGTATCTCCATCTACAAAGTGTTTCAAGATGACAGCTCAAGGAATACCCCAGGTGATGACAGATAATGGAAAGTTGAAAGGAGCACACTGCAACCCGTTTCTTTTTTCTGTCTGGTCTCTGAAATAGTTTGGAACACATCTGAAATAATTAAGATGGATAGAGCACATCTTGTTTCCTAAAAAGTTTTTAACATTTGTGGGGATTGCTGTTTCTTCTTGAGAGAATGCTACCTGTGTCACAGGTCTGMTGGAGTCCTGTCAGTGTAAGGTTACTTATACAGGCTGAATCAGTACTTACGTTGCTGGCAGTCATCTGCTTCAGTACTTTTTCCACAACCAAAGGATCTTAAAAAGACAATGGAGTGGAATGAACCTCTGGTAGTTCATCCAGTGACGTTTCATTGTATATTCTGTCAGAGACAAAGAGGGATGAATGGGAGGAATTGCTAACACAGCATACTTTTAGGCAACCAATAAATGAGTCAATTAACTAGTTGTGCCTGGGGTAATTTCTCTAGAAGGTTTAGTTGCCAAAGTTTATAGCAATCCCAGAATGGAAGGAACAAAACCAAGCAGAATGACTATGTTGTAACTCACAGAAAGCACAGAGCTGAGCTGTCACATACATATATTTGCAGATGCATTTGGAGCTGTTTTCCATTTTGAAATATGTTTGTAATACAAAATATGCATTTTGAACAATGCCAATGCTAATTCCTCGTTGAATTTTGTTTCTGACATTGACGTTTTCTGGGCTGACTATTAGCAGCCAGGATGAGCAGTCATACTGAGTTCTCTTATCCTGAATTGCAATGAGGCTGGATAGTTGCTGTGGGTTTTCTCCAGTGGGGATGTCTCTGTGCCATTAGGTGATGTATGTGCCATTAGCTGTGATGTATGCAGAATGTTGAGGCATATATAGACATCCTTAGAGGGCTGTTATAATTTATGTGCATCTTAGCAACATCAAGGACAGCGGGAGAGGGTGCTGCTTGGCTGGATTTGCCCTCATTCTGATGTCCAGAGCAAAACGGAGGACCAAAACCTATTCAATCCCAGGCAGAAATGTTTGCCTTTTGGAAGAAAAACATATTAGAACACCCATGACAATACCGTAAAAAGAATAAAGAAATGTCACTATGCTCATACACCATAATGATAGCATTTTAACCATGAGGTGTGATAAAGATGTCTCCCCTTAGCCCATGATAACCCTGCATTAAGAGATGTGTGTGCCTTCAAGGAAAGAATTTAAGGGATTTTCTTCTTTATGCATAGTTTTCCTCATCTACGCACAATGTCTCTTCATAGCTGTAGCAAAGAAAGAAGATAATGGAATTTTGTAAACAGCTTAAACTCACAGACTTGTAGGTCAAAGCCAGAAGGGCCAAATATAGGCTTGCCTAGTCTGACCTCCTATGAAACACATGCCAGAGGAAGGCAGCCAGGACCTATGGGCTACGGTTCCCTTCCTTCCCCCTCTCTGCTCTCCCCCAGACCAGCCAACACAGTGACTTTACACTGGTGTAAGCACATCACTGTGATGTGATGCATTACTCTGCAAATGGCAAATCATACCTGCCTCCAATGGCCTAGGTGTGTACTCCAAAGAACTATTCTGGAAGAGCTGCTACAGATCAAATTGTACTAAAGATCAAATATATCTATATATATTTAATAAGAAAAGAATCCCCTCCCACATCACAAAGGAATGGGACTGCAGTGGTTGCCCTATGGACAATGGGGTTAATAAAAACCACCTTGTTGCACAGCTGTTTAAATCCCAGTGACATTGTCAGAAAAGGAGCTCTGCCTTCCCAGTGTTACTGGAAGGAGTAGCACCTCTGTACCTTGGGGGACAAGGTACAGATGTGCCATCCCAATTTCTGATTCCCCAGACTAACAGGAGTTAAATCAGAAGAGTAAATTCAGTCTTAAATCAGAACAGTAAATTCAGTCAGTACCTCACAGGAGAAAACAGGATTTCAACAAACGTTCACTGGCTGAAGATTCTGACTTTGCAACAAAGGCTAACATCAATACATTAATCAATTAACCAATGTTTTTACAGCTCAGCTTCTCTCACAGACTACAGATCTTCCACCCATATCCCTCATTTGCTTAACATTGGCCATCTTTTCCTGCAGTTGTATACTCCTCTGAGTACATAACCTCCTGGCTTTCCCTCATAGTTTGTTTCCAAGCAAGCAAAAAAGCCTCCTTCTTAATTTTTGACCATGGCTGTTTCTACTTGAGTTGCTGCTGCTCCCAATGTTTCTGCTGTTCATAACTACAACTTTGATTTAGCAATAGCGATAAGCCACAGGCTTTATGCTCTGATAGATCTTCTTGTACTGCTTAGGTTGTAATGTTTAGGATCTAGGTAGATCTCCAGCCAGCCCCTCAGACTGCAATTAATTTGAGTGCTGGGAAAGATTGGGAAGGACTCTGTGGCTGTTTCAGGCTCACGAGCCTCTGTAGCAAGGATGACCTCAGGGATTTATCAATGAATCTGGAGTACTTCAGGGTTCCTTGGTTAATAAAATCTAAAATAAAATATCAGTTATCGTCATTATAATTATACAGTTACGCAAGTTAATTCAATCTGATTAGAAACAGCCCTGTGAAGAAACCACATGTTTTACCTCTTTTTAAATGGTTACAGTGGAACCACTTCTCAAAGCTTCTATCTGGGGGGGRAAAAAAAAAGCTAAAACCAAAGAAAAACACTGATTCAGACTTTCAACTTGCTCCCCTGGGTGATGTGGGGAAGCAGTGAAGAGAGAGAAAAGGGTCTTGCTTCTCACCTTTTCCCCATTTATTAAACTCTAATATTTCTAGCTACAAGGGGGACTAAATAAAAACCAGGCACATATTATCTGTGGTTTTTTACATTAGATCAGCTGAAAACCGTCCTCCTTTACTAGGAAGTGTCTGTATTTGCCAACAATTCTTTGTGTCTGACTCATTTCCTTATTACCTCTCTCCCCTCCTCTGTTTTCCCTTAAGGGATTGACTTTCCCCCACCTCAAACAAAAAAGAATTTCTTTGGCATATGAAGGTCAAGGACAGATTTTCTAATGTCTGCCTGCCTGCGTGCCTCTCTCTCTCTTCCTCTCTCTCCTTCTATCTGTCTACTTTTCTAAGGCAYCTATTCTTGTAGGCTCCTGGAGGGCATATAACAGGCTTTGCTCCATATTAGTGCACTTCTTTTTTTTAAAGAAGATGAACCCAGATGTGCCACTTAAGATTTCCACAGTTAGTGATGTGACCAAGAAGCCCACCTGCGCTCTGCAAATCCGACTCAGTTGCTATACAGTAACACAAAGTAATGCACATAACAGCAGAAAGGATTTATTTTAAGACCTCTCTCAGCTCTCAAGTTGAGTATCAAAGCAGTCTTCCTCCTTGGTGAATAGTTTGAAGGGGCAAAAGCAGCTTCAATGGGCTATTCTCTCTCAGCTCCAACAATACAGAATGACCAAGAGAAAGGTAGCATGTCCATTGCTCTCTATTTTAATGGTGCCCAACTGGAATCTTGGAGGATACTCTTTGTGCATTAAGTGGGTACTGGAAGAGTTTAACACTGCCCTTTTACTGCCTTTTTTTTTTTCCACAGGAGACAGATATACAGCATATGAAATACAGAAGGTAGAGCACAGCAGAAAAACAGCTGCAACATACGTAGGGTAGACAAGAATGCTTTCGGCCTTGTGTTTTTATGATTTAACCAGCAAGGGAGCAAAGGGTGGAACACAAAAACTGCACACTTACTGCTAGCTAAAGAAATAGATGCCAAGGCAATTAGTTAATCCAGAACAAGGAAAAGCCAAGAGAAGTGCTTTTTCAGCAAGTAAGAAACCTTTCACTTCTTCAAATCCCATTACTCAGTAGTGGCTTTTTGTTTCCACTCTGAGAGAACATTCTTTCTCTCCATGTTTTTTCTTGTTTACATTTTCATTTACTAAATAATCTACAGATAAATTATCCTTTCTGCAACTTTCAGACTGTTTTATCTGGCACTGTGTGTCATCTCAGAGATAAGTTTGGTAGATAAATTGGTTGATCAGGCTAGGATTGAAAGCAACACAGTTGTAGAGCAGAAGAGTGTCCAGGAAAGACCTCTGGAATTACTATATCCTATAGCAGACCACTAGGCTAAGAGGACACTTCATCTTTTATAACCAGAGTTCAAAAAGAAGAAAAAGCTCAAAAGTGAATAGTGAATTGGGATATTCATCCTCAGACATTGTAATGGAGCCTGGCCTTCAGGGAACACTAAACCTTCTTCCTGAAGGTCAGATGGCCTTTCAGCATCTCAAACTGGGAATCAAAACCAGAGACATTAGCCATCATTAATCACTTTTCAAAATTGAACTCTTGGTGTGCAGGGTAGCAGCCTAAAAAGATGTCTTTTCCTAAACTCTGGCCATGCAAATGTTACTGGCCAGGACAGTGAGTGAATCAGTTGAGACACTAAGTAAACTTCACAGCGTTTATAGAAAGAGATACTGAAATTATAGACTATAAGTCTCACAACAAAGTCGAATGTAAGAGTAATGCTTATTCAGTTGGGAACAGTAAACATGACTGTTACCAAAACACACCTCCTGCCAGTACTAAGCTATGCAGGGTTTTATGTATTACTCCTAGAGGGTTATTCACACCATCAAATTTGGACATCTCACTTAGGTATGATTCAGAGGATCAACATTATGTTCCTTACAAAGTCAACAGAGAGAGATGCAGGCACTTCCCAGGCACAGGGCAATTCTGTGTAACTAGGTCAGATGTCTAATGCAACACAAAGTATACCGTTTGCATGCTTCCTGCAAGGGCCTTACTGGCCTTGCTAATTCTATGATAGAGACATGAAACTCGCTAGCTACCCTGGGTGGGATTTCCTTGGGGTGACAGAGGTCCAGTGGTTTCCATTTCTCCTTTCCCTGCCACCACAGTCTCATCAGCCCATCAAACCCCATCCTTTCATTTTTGCCTCTTACTGCTGTGGCCACTGCAGTTTGCTCCCTTCCCACGACAATCATGAGTCTCTAGGTGAGAGTGGGGGTTGTGGAGAGGGTGGCAGTGGGGGGAATGGCACAGGGAGCGACAGGCACATGCTTGAAGGATGCAGACAGCCATGCATAGGTGTGATGAATGTTGTAGATGCAAACTGCAGCTGCTCCTGATACATCCTTCAACCTCCCTGACCAGCAGCCTTGGCTTTCCCTTGTTCCTGTACAGGACTGTAGCTGTCAGCTCCTGAGATGCTTTCTAAGGGTTGATAAACTCTGCAGGAAAAGGTAGAGGAGTAACCTATACAGTTATGGTCTGCTGCGTCCAGTGTGTGACCTGAATCAAATGTCTCTACATGGCATTAAACATGCTGCAGGCACAACCCCTCCGTGCATTTTGAACTTTTTGATAAGTCTGGTAGCAGGAACAACTCAGGAAATGTTTGCTTCTCCATGGAAAATTTAGACAAAAGTGGGAAAGAGGAGTTTTGATGTCAAAAAAAGTAACATCTCCACAGACCAACTGTGACTATTATTCTTTATACAGACTGAAGAAATAAGGTGAAGAAACAGACCATGAAACACCAACTAAAATTACAGATGTTTTGGCCAGCCCAGAATGCTATAGGCCTCATGCTCAGAGCTGAAGCTGAGCGTACCTGAAAGTACACAAATGCTGTAGTTGTAAAAACAGTAATTACAAAAGCAAAAACTGCCTGGCTAAAGGAGGAACTCCAGCTCTCAGAGGGCCTGGGAAAGTTAACCCTACACTTTGTAGACTGCTATACCTTTAAAATTGTTAATGTAAGTTCAGCAAAAGATATTGCCCTAGGCATGACCAATTTTAAATGCTGTATTTGCATTCACTGTGTTTTAAAATAACAGTCTGGGTAAATGAATCCCATTTGGACAACATCTGCTCTTTCACAGTTCCCTGGACTCTGCTCTATCAGAAATGAATGTGAATGGAAGATTTTGAAGTTGCCGTAGTCTCCAGAAAAACCATTTTACACCACTTTAAATAAGATATATGATAATAATGCTTTGCAAGTGTAATTTTAGTTTGTAAAGGTTTAGAGGGTTTTCTTTTCTTATGACTATTGCACCATGTGGTCTGGATATAAAACTGGCTTTGGTTACCAATAGCATTAAACAGAAAACAAAGCTTCGCATAACTCAGCGATGCTTGAAAATGATTTAATCATGGCCCACAATAAAATTTTACAATTAAAAAAATATAGCATATTTTCTTAAGTTGAGCTCCCTTTCGTTAAAGCAGCAGTAAATGGCCCAAATGGCCCCACTCAGGGCAGGGCAGAGGGTGCTGTGAGTGGCGGCATTGCCCTAGGAGCACTGTGGGGTGATGGGGTACCACGGCTCTTGAGGAGCACTGACACTCTCCCAGCCCATCACACGGGGACGACTGGAGTGTGGTGGTGGCGGCAAGAGCTGCGTAATCATGGAAAGACAAAGCAGTCGCAGGGAGATGGTTTGAGGAGGCCCGCCAGGCAGGTGAAGTGCCTGCTCCTCTCACATGGTTGTCTCACCCTCAGTTTCTTGGTGTTTAAATACGATTAAGCCTCTCTGTTGCCTGCACGGCTCAGTTATACTGCGCTCATCTCCATGCTGTCTTGCAGAGCAGAGCAGCACCTCTGCCCTCCCAGCATGTCAGGGACAGCCACAGTTTGGCTTTTCCTCTGGAAACCAGTATTTTAGAAAGGGTTGGCTACAGCACAGTCAGAGGCCTGATAAGTTCAACTCATAAATGTCTCTGCAGACGCAGATGCTTGAGTTCCTTGCTTCTTGGTTTTCTCCTTCATGACCCAGCAAATCCAGCACCAATTATTGGCAATTGTGGTAACAGCTCTGGGACCTATCTTCTTGGCTTGAACTGAAGAAAATTCAGCAAAAGTTCAGACAAGCACAGACCAGATGCTATGCTTTGAACGTTATGAAATCTTGCAACCTCATTTAAAACAAGGAATTCAGAGTAAATTAAATATAAGGAGAAAGGATCTTTCCTCATCTTCAAGATCAGTCTTGAAGTCTTTCGCACTCTCTCCCTGTGCAGAGTTGCTTGTTGTATCATCAACTTGGCAAAAGTTACACGTGAAACCAGGATCATTCAGAGCAGAAGAGAGTTGTGCTTTTACATCCACAGACATGGAGTTCCATCCTTGCAGAGGACTTGGACACATACCACATTGTGCATGTGTGTGTGGAGAACAGAGTGCCAGAAAAGGAAATAAAAATCACCAAGAAGTGCTGGGAGAGTACTTTTGCTCATACAGCTGATAATTCTAGATGATAGTCATTTTGGCTCTCCCTTCAAAGTCTCCAGCAACAGCAAATTGAAATCAAAACAGGAAAGAGAAAGGAAGATCAAAGAAAGAAATATTAATGATAGATTGAAAAATGATACACACAAAAAAATCTAATCCATGACTGAAGACAAAATGATTGCCAAGTAATATTTTAGTCAATCAGTATGTCTCCCTGCCTTTTACACAGAGGCCAGTGATTAAAGTCAGTCAGTCCTACTTAGATGTAGTAAATTTTCTATTTCAGAGTAGAAAGAGACGATGAATAACTCCAAGACACGTATTTCCTGAAGATTCAAATGCCTTGCATCAATCTTAATTTCCACTAAGAAAACAAAGACACAAAAAAGGATCTGAACATCATTTACAGAGAGGAACTTTGAATCACGTACATGAAGGTTTCAAAGCCCTGAATATGTAGACTGGGGTCTTTTAGAAATGAAATCAGACTTGCAAGCTGTAGAAAACCAACAGAAAGAACCTGAGAGAATGAAATGGCAAACAACTGTGGGGAGGGAGCAGCAGGCAGAGAGCAAGTGCCTATTCTTTTTCTTCTGTTCATTCTGTGATCATCCATCGTAGTCCATAATAGTTTGTGCAGTTAAATAATTATTGGTGCTTTGACTGAAACAATAATGCCTGGAGCAAGGGAACAATCAGCAGCTCCAAATTACAAGCCCAGTTTTTGCATATTTTTTGCTATGTTTCATTTCTTCGTGATTAGAGTTCTGGCATCAACCTGGTGACCTGAAAAATGTTGGAAACCTTTGTTCTTCAGCAAGTGCAATGGCAGCTGTGGTAAAAATACTGGATTTCCTGTTGTTTCAGTTCCTCCACTGCAGAGGAGAAGAAGCTGCAGGCTTTGAGGTTGGTTTGTCTGAGCTCTGGGATATCACGTCTACAGCCTGGCTCACAGGATGAGGGTCTTGACATCTGCCTTGATGTGGGAGCCTACTGCCACCTCAGATACCCTGCATTACCCTCCAGGGTACCAAATCAGGACCTCCTGTAGGCCCTGTGCCCCTTTAGTGAGCCCTGCAAGGATGTCTCAGAGGCTGAATGGTGTCTCAGGTGGAACCAGGTGCCTATGTCTCGCCTGTGGTGTCTTTATTATCATGGTGGTAGAGATCACACTCGGATGCAGGTGGAGAAGGCAGATAGGTGGGCCTCACCTTTGGACACTAGATCTTTTTCAGGCATGCTTTTTCTGAGAAATACTGGAAATATTTTTGACAGCATATATAGCAAACATTTTGAAAAAGGGTGGTAAAATACTGAGGGAGAGACACTATTGTTAACCCATAGCAACACAGATGATTAAACATTAAAAATTCAGTGTGTGAGATGATTTCTGAAGTGCTTTCGTGATTCCATTCGGATCATTTCAGACCCAATCCAGGTGTGAACCTTGTACCAACTTTCTTCAAAGACAGTTTTAAAATAGTTCAAAACCTATTTTAACTCATAAAGAAATTCATAATTTATTAGTAAATTCTAAGAAAATTCATTTGTACCTAAAAACAACGTCTGGTATTTCTGAGTCTGATCCACTGAATTTTTCATGGATAATAAGAGCAGTTGTTTTCCTTCCTTTCAGTACAAAGCTTGGCACATCCATAGGTATGGTAGATCCATAATTTGTTCCCTTTAGACCAGTGATTGTAGACTGGCAGTTGGACTTTTAGACAAACTATAAGGCCAAAAAGAGCATTTTTTAAATTCTTGATAATGTAGAAACAAAGTTAACACAACTCTGCCTGTAGCAAACGCTTAAGCTTCTGTGTACAAATTTTGGGCAGGTACGTAAAAACATATTTCTGACTTGTCAGGTTGTTTCACTTTCTGAAGCAGTAATTTGGGAAATGGAAAAATGTATTAACAGAAGTCAACTGTTCCATAGTATGTGCCAAAAGCCTCTTTAAACATGGAGCTGAATCTTTTTTTTCTTTACGCTTGTAGGTTTTTTTCCTCTTCTTTTCTCTTTCCTTTCCTTCCTTTTCTTTCTTCTGAAAATTGCAGAATTATCACCTATTGTCATCTGCATGTATGTTCATACTTGTTTGAATGTGAGTCAAACATTAGTCTGTAATTTAATTGAAGGCTATAAGGTTTATGTTGGGCTGGGTGCTGAGCAGCTGTTATGCCTGTAGCCCTGAATCAAGAAAAAGGGGGCAGCATTTCAAGTGAATGTGAAGCTTTTTTTGTGAAATAAAGTCAATGATGAAGGGGAAAGTTAGTTCTCTTCACCTTCACAAAGCCCCATGTTATAGGTGGGAAGAGTTTGTCCACCTTGGTTTCCCTCTATGAATTGGTTAGGAAAAGTTCTAAGTTTTCAGCCACTGAGGAGCTAATGTACAATGCAAGAATTACAGAAAGTTAGGAAGCCAATGTGTGGACTTCCACAATTATAGTTATTCGTAGACTCAAAAACATGCATTTGAAGAACTAGAAATGTAATATTGAACACCATACAAGTATATTATCTTTCTTATCCTTTAATACCATCAAAGAAAAGGGTCATAATGATGATTTAATTCTTATCATAATCCCAATTCTCTGTTTGCATTCTTTATTGTTATACTTGATAAAATGTAAATATATCATCCCATGTTTTACTATAAAAAATGAAATGGTTTACTGGAGCAGCAACTGAATGTACCTGCTCATGTTTCTGTGGCCAGCCAATACAGAGRTGGTCAGCTATAAAAGCTTATTACATTTTAAAAGCTCAGTTCCCCATTAATTCAGGCAGCATGATGCAAAATCCTGCTAGATTTTTGCTTTGGGTTGTGTTTAGGATCTTAGCTGTAAAGAACAATAAGGTTCTTCTTGCAGAGGGGGATGGGAGGGTTGTCCCTCTGTGGAGGAATGGAATGACTCTGACCCAAAATTCAGTGTCTTTCAATGATCTGCCGTAAGGGTAGATCTACCTAAAAGGAGACCCCGCTCCCACATGGGCACTAAGTGCTTCCACCCAAGACTTCAGAAAGCTTTCCAGACCACCATCAGCAGATGACATTGCCCAGATACCTGCCCAGACAGATGCAGCAGCCTGGAAATGAATAGGAGTGGCTGGAAATGAACTGCCAAGAACCTCAAACAACAGCTACTGACGCAAGCTGGGATTTCAGTGTCAGTAATGATCAACCCTGCATGTAAAGGATCAGTCATGTTCCAAAGATCGGTGATATCATGAAACACGAATAAGCTATGGAAGTGCGCGCTTACCCAAAATGTCCTGGTTTTCAGGTGGCAGGCACCCAACAGTAGATTTAAATAAACAAGTTTATACCTTCCATGTATTAGCACAGCTATTTTATTACTTGGCAAAATACAGAAACAATTGTGTTTGCTTATTTTGCTTTTACAATTATTTCCTAATTGCAGGCCATTACTGATGTATTTTAAGAACAATTTGCTTTGTCACTGGATGCTAAAGGCAAGTAAAATACTTTGCTTAGAGAAAGTTAGAAATTGCTTTATTTCTTCCGCCTTGGGAATTACAGATGTTTCAGTGTTCTTCGTGCTTCCTTTGCAGACACTGGCCTTTAGCATTTGAATTATTTTAGCCCAAGGATCAAAAAAAAAAGAGCTTGCTTGGTTGCCAAATGTMAGTGCATCTTTGGTTTTGGGCAACAGCCTTGTTTTACAGGAGAAAAAAAAATATTTAAAAATACCCTGGTACAAGTTAGGAACATATTAGTACAACACTAATTATAAACTGGAATGTGTCAGAATTAAATGAGTTATGATCTGGCGAGGACCTGCAAACTATAGTCAGATACTTAATAAAGTTTAGACATGCAGCTGTGAAGACTCCTGGATCCTTGCCACCTTTTATTAGAGTGGCGCCCAGCAACGCTGCTGTAGTTAAGGGTCTGTCAGCATTTCCATTATAAAACCCCATTTTTTTAGGGCTTTGCAACTTGCCCGTTTTAAATCACATCAAGCTGAAACTTGACATTAAAATTGTCAGGAATAATTTCTTTTAATACAAAAGTGTTACTTACATTTTCTCTCTGTCTTTGTTTCAGATTCAGAGAGGTAAAGAAAATAAAGTAAGTGCATGTCGTATTTTATTAGAAACTTATTTTTGTCATACTTCAAAAAAAAAAAAAACAAAGCAGGGCTTGAGTTTGAAAAATAAATATTTTTAGCCGCTTAAGGCTGAATTCTGCTCTTGGATTCCCACTGAGGCATAAACAGAGAGTACAAAAGATGGTATTACATCCTAGTCTCTAATCTACTGTCTTGAATCTGACCTGCAATTTTATATGAACTAACAAGATGCTTTGAATAAAACACCAGCTGATTATCAACATTGTGCATTGTGGGTTTTTGTGTTTCTTTTTTTGTTTTGTTTACATTTTAGACTTTACAATAGACTTTTCATTTCATTTCCTACCTGTTTCCTATCAAGGCCTCAGGTAATTCAGTCTGATGTTTATACACCCCCAGAGCAATGCAGATTTACACAACCTGCTGTTCAGCTGGTTACACATTTTAAAAGGATTGCTTATCTCTATGACCTCCTTATTTCTACCTTCCTTCCTGAAATGAAAGCAAGGAAAATTATTTGGAGGGGTTAGTTTTTTACATCCTTACCCCTCGGTGCAATGTAATGCATATCACTATGAAAGACCTGCAGTTCTAGCCAGGCTTCCTGTCGGCTGAGGTCGCATCTCATTTTTGCTCCTTATGTGCTGCACAGGTGGTCAGAATCGGAATCAGCCGATGAGCTTTCTWAGGGATCCTTTACTTTTGTTCTCTCCTCTTCTGCTTTTCTCCTAACATATATGGAAAAAAAAAAAAAAAAAGAAAGTTATTCAGACTGAAATTTACCACTTGTTTGTGGTGATCACATAACAGGAAAAAACATGAGTTTTCAGTCTAGATGAGCCTGAAAATCTAGAGGGGAAATTGAGGGAGGAAGGTCTTTTAGGGATTGAGACTTTTTTTTGCACTGCTGTATTTGATCAGAGGGACAAAGAGCAGCTTTGTTACCCATTAGAAACATTCCAGTAATTGGGGAAATTATTCTTTCCAAGATACCACAAGTGACAGGCAYCTGCATATGTTGTCAAGCCATCACCTGGTCTCCCCTTTCCAAGTCATGCAAGCAACTGAAACAAATGAAACATAATGAAAGATACAATAAGCAGTGATGCCTAAAGCTTTAGGTATTGGAAGTATTGTATGTGTCAGCCCACAGCCAGTTCAACGGTTGCAGCCCCAGCCCAGCCAGGGTCCCTGTGCACCAAATCTGGCTATTCTGGGCAACTTAGGGTCAGAGCATGAAGCAAGCCCAGCTACTTGACCTGACATTACCTGTAGATTTACCCTTCTATCTTGCTCCTGTCTCTTTAGAGATGGTCTCTCATCTCTTCAGTTGCAACTCTGGTTTATAATCCTAAATTTGGCACATCCCTTAGTTCCTCTCGTTCCCGTTCCCTCTATATGCTTGTTTCATGCCCTCAGCCTTTGTCTTAAGCCTGAGCATGACTGTCCATATCCTATCTGACAATCAGATATACTGATCGTAAGGGACTGAGTTTGAGTGGTTTTAGCATGGCAAATTCAAGGTCATATCAGTGGCCTTAGCAAAAGAGTAAGTTAATGTGTTTAGCTTGAGTTTGTGCTGGGCTAAAATGCATGCAGGATTGGTTACCACAGCTCAGCTGATGCGCAATAACTGGTTAATGCACTTGTTACCTGATAGTGCATCTGAGACCTACCTTTGAAAATCCAGCCTCAAGTAACTCCTCCCTCTCCTCCTGCCCCCCCAAAAATCCTCAGAGGGGTGAGCACAGCCTTCAGTTCCTTCAGTGACCCATCAGGAACAGATCAATTGGCTGTAAAACTCTGTGGCTTTCTAACAAGCAAAAAAAAATGACTTGGACAGAATCAAACCTGAAGTACTGCAGCACATGCTGCGTGAGGTGTCACAAGCAACAGCAGCGGGGTTCTAACGCTGAAGTCATGGTTTTCCAGTAACTCCAATCAAGCCAAGGTCTCACCGTCAGGGTTCATAAAGTCAGAGAACTCGGTACACCTGGGTGTCTCACGGAGCAGTAAATTGGTGCCCTTCAAGCAGAGTATAACTTCTGCACTTTGCCATGTTGAGTTTCATTAGCCAGTGTCCCTTGTTCATTTACTTCAAGCGTTACATTCTCACCCTTTAATTTACCCCTTTTATTAAGGGGTTCATTCCCACCTTCCCCAGCCCAAACAGAGCAGTTTGTTGGTTTTTTTGCTCAAGGTGCAAAATCAAAGGTGTGGATTATCAAAGTGCTGAGCACTGGGTTGTTTTCCAAGCAGTCCAGGAGTACTCATCAGGCAGCACTTGAAAATCAGGCAGGTTGCATAGAATGGCCTAAAATACAAAACCATGAAGGTGGCAGCTCAAGCCTCCGGATCCTGGCCATGCCTCGGGGAGTGCTGTGACAGCAGAGGCATACCAACACAAACAACCTTGCCGTGGCTGYCCCCGCCTGCTTGCTCCCCCAGGAGGGAGGGGACTCTGACAGTGGCAAAATCACAGCAACAAGCAATTTTCAGGCCTTTAAAGCCTGGGGAAAGCCTCTCTTTGGCCTATATACTGGTGTGTTCACTCTTTCTCCTCCAGCCAGAGGGGCATTTTGTTGCCAAGTTCAGAAGAAGCCGATGAAAAATTTTTTTGGCCTGGAAGAAAATAAGAACTTAGGCTGGCTTAAGCTGTAACAAAAGTGTCTGTATTTTTTCTGCATTCATAATTCAAAAAGTAGCTTAAAGTCTTAATATCCAAACATTTCTAGCCCCTGAAAAGCTGCTGATAAGAGAATGCTAGAGCAAATTATTGGAGCGAGTGTTCTTAAAACTGTAATGCTGATTGACCTGGTCAGCGTGAGCAGTCATGGTGGAAAAGCGTTTTGATATTGGCTTGGCAGTTGACCCCTGGAATCCTTCTCTCGGAGCCCATCTCCTTTACTCTTTGCTCGGCACTAGTGCAAAGGAAAGGCACAGGACTGGCACAGCCTCAGATGGGAGCCAGGCGTCCCCACGACCCACAAAGGCAGGCAGCTCCCCAAGGAGGCTCCGGTGGGCTCCGGAAGGCAAAGCCATGGACGAGGTGGATGACACTAGAGGGCCCATAGATGCTCGCTAAAGAGTCCTTGGTGGGCTCACACAGCCCGCAGGCAGGCTTGGGGAGCAGGGCAGCAGCAGCAGGCTTCGGCGGGCAGTGGCTGGGCCCAGAGCAGCTCCCCGCACACCCGGGGGTGACGGGCATCGGCACCCACCGGCACACTGAAGCTGGGGGCACTTCATGTTTTGGGGTGATGGAAAACAGAATCGAAAGACTGATGGAAGCAAGAAATGTGCTGTTGAGATCCTGAGAAATGGGGTTTGAAGGGAGTACCCCTCGCGTCCTACTTACCTTCTTAGTGATGTTCCTCCAGACTTTGGGAGAAATGGTTCCTAAAAGTACCTTAACTGACACTACACAAAGATTTCATTTAATAACTGCATTATCTTGTGACATTGGTTTTAAGATACTAAGACACTATCTAGTATTTAACTGTGCAAAGCACTATATAGCACAATTTTAATAATCTATTTTTTTCATATCAAATAACAGTCTTGTTAAATTTTAAGGAGGCTGTTTGCAGCAGTACCTTTCATCTCTCTCGAGTCACTCATTTTCAAATGACTGTGTGATACATTTTGCTGTTTCCCTGTCCAGAGCTGCTGCACAAACTGACCTCTCGCTAACGCAGTGCCAATTCTGTAGTTCCCAAAAGGGGATTCCTTTGTGTGAGATGTGGTGAAATTAAATGCAGAGAATACCTGCTGTGGAGGAAACCAGAACCTCGGCCAGACAGTGTCAGGGGACTTGATGACAGCTACGTTCCAGATCACTGCATGCAACAGCAAGCTGCAAGGACAAGCCAAGTGCCCACATAATAATTTCCAGTGATGTCACCAGGAGCTGACTGTGTGTACGCAGCCAGTCAGTAGATGGAGCATAAAAGTCAGCCTCGGCGGAAAGAAATTAGCACAGGAAGGGCCATATTGTGGCCACCACAATCCACCCACCTCCCTATAGATGATGGAAGAGAAACAAATTGTGATGTCTTGAGGAAGGTCCAAAGCACAGAGTGACACAGTGATAGTTATTAGGAAATATTAGGTGCAAGGGGCTGTTCAGACAGGCTCATTATTCAACACAGAAAACCTAGTAAACTGCAGAAAAGAAGCCATCTCCATGAACAGCAACTGTTGCCATCAGTATCATGGGGAACATTTAACTACCATGAATAGCTGATAGTTGTTTTAAATGAACATGTCCAGTTTCATCTGCTATGCAAAGGCATTGGCTTAGCTTTATAGAACCATACGGAAGGGTACAAATAACAAGGCCTAGCACTGCTTGACTCTCATACAATGAACAGATGAAAAAAGAAATTCCACAGGTCACATCAGTGCATGTGTCAAAGTCTGGGAAATTAATGGCATTGGAATGCTGAATGAAAAAAAGTTGGCAAAGCTGTAAAATCCTGACACCTTGAACTACCACGTGTAAACAGCATGAGCCTATAGAAAGCCAACAAGTCTCTGAGATAAGTTTTGGTAACATTTTCTAGCAATCTGCCCTATATTTATGCCTATGGGGAAAGGTGAGATGCAGCAATCAGGAGAATCGATCTATTACAGACCACCAGTTATTCCAGCATTTTGGTCCTTCATGGTCTGACGAAGCTTAATAAGAGACAGCTCTGTCTCTGCTGTGCAAAAACTTTGCAGGGAAGCAAACAAACAACTCCAGAGAGACTCAATTCATATTTACATCAGGGCCCATTTAAACAGCCCGATTAATGCAAAGAGAGTTAAATAGAAATGAGTGTCACTAGAGCCCTGTAACTATTCACCCATTCTCTTTTGCTGCATCATGCTGAGTGTCTGTAATAGCAGAACAACTAGGTGGGAGATGCCAAGGAGTCAGCCTGGCTTCTCCCATTTAAGGACACTGCACTCAGCGCTCTGGGCTCAGTTGTGATTCCCACTTGCAGCTCTCTACACCACTCTGGTGGTTTAGAGGGACTTTGCCCTTCAAAGCCGCCTTCAGTGCTGCCGGCATGTCTAAATGCCTCACCACACCATTATCCCTTGGCTGCCAGAGCGGTCCTGAGCAACCCAGCATTGCTGGCTTCTCCAAGTGTCTGAACATCTTCATCTGGAGCTGGAAGGGCTCAGCATCGCTGAAGAAGACCTCAGTGTTGCAAGACTGAGCTCATTTGTGTGCTGTTTCTAACTGCCATGTAGGTCTGCAGAAAGAGAAACAACAGTGTCCCGTTCTCGGATGGATCCCATTTAAGGGAAGAATTCAGACTTGTGAGAACAACCACAGCTCGGACATGTGGCTGATTGAAATACAGCCATTTTCCATTAGGGGAAGCTGGAACTACAAAAGATGAACATGTTTGTTTTTCATTTCATAGATACTTTATTAGGGATTTAATTTGACTACAGTACATGCTTAGGGCAGGCTGTAGATTTGAAGAATTTCTGTTGTTGATTTTTTTAATGTTCATAAATTAAGAGAGTGGCTGATTCCTGCCCCAGTTCATTAGAAGCAGAGCAGTAGATCCATCAGTGTGCTGACCCTCCACTTCCATCTCCTCTGCCCTATCCTGGGGATGGGGGTCTGGCTACAACAAGAGAACAGCTACAAGGAAAAGCCTCCATATTCTGGAGTTTAGAGAAAACTCACATCCATAAGAGCTGATGCTAAGGATACTGTGCATATCACTAATGTCTCCCTTTTCCAGTAGTTGCTACCATGCTTTCCAGGAAGCAGAAAGAAGTCTGACCGGAGCCATAGATTCTGGCAGAGGCATTTGAAAGGTGCAATGGGAACCACTCCATAACACAACCAGCTCCACCTGCCTTGGCCAAAGCTTGTTGAAAGTGTAGCTGGAACATTTGGAGGCTTAATAAGCATTTCATCAGCTTCTCAAACTATTTGGGGTTTTTGGCTTCCTTTTTACAGCTTGTAAGTTTGAGTGATGTATCTAGCAAAAGTACATTGTTTGCTGTCCGAAACTCAGGGCAGATATATGAAGAAACAGAAGGCGGCTATGTGCTCCTCTTGTTGYCCAGTAGTCCTTGTAGGCCTGAGCTGCCTCATTGCCTCACCTTCTAAATTGTGAATGACTGTACCACATTGCTGTGATGGCTGTGGTAATCCTACTGAAACAAACCTCATTTAACAAGAAATAAGAAGGTGGTAATGAAAAGTGAAAAGGGCCCTAGATGTATCAGGTGCAAGATATGCCCCTGGCAGGCTGCCTGTTTTAGGACGTTCGTGGAGGGAGGCATTGTTCTATAAAACTTGAGAATGCGAACATCATTGCCATCTGCAGCTGCAGGGACAAGGAACTTGATGTTTTTTTCCCTTGTCTGAACATGGGAATAGTTTTGCCTGCTTTTGCTGAATGGATGTGGGCTGTTCCCTCCACAGAGCTTGCATGGAACAGAAGTAAAAGGTGCTGGAAATATAATCTGGTTCTGGACAATAACAAGCAAAAAGTCGGAAAGAAAGTGGGGATGCCTGCTTATCTACTGTACTGCTGTTTCTGAAAACAGAGCCAAATATTGTTTAATTGGGAAATTCGTGCTCTTGCATTTGCAGGACAGAGTTCTGGGCAAAGACCCTGTGAGCAGAATCTGTTGATCCATTTTAGCTGTCAAGTAACAGATTGTGTTTTAAGGACATTTTTCTTCATATTGACCTCTGCTGTGATGCTATGTTATGCCCTTCAAATTGTCATGCCAATAAATTGTATGAGATCTGATTTGGTAAAGATCTGATAATTTTTTTATCCTCAGAAGGCTAAAAGTATGTTGTAGGTAAAATGTGAACGACTAGGCACATAACTGCCTCTTTATGGAGCACATCTGAGGAAGTGTGAACATGCCTCATTTTCAGCACATTTTCAAGAAATGACAAAACTACATGTTTGCTGTCCATCTCGAGAGACCCTAGGCCACAGAAGAGCCAACAGCTGGGAAGTCATAATATAAGGCCTAACATTGCCATCCACAAAATAAAATTCAGCTCCAAAATGCAGACGAACTTTAGAATTGTATACAGGAGAGCTGGAAACTACAGACTGTCTTCAGTCATCTGAAATAGGGGCACAGAGGTTGACTCAGCAAGGACTGAGTAAAATCTAAAATGAGGAATTAGGAAACCATAAGAGTTTCTCTTTTAACCAGGTCCAGAAATCTCCTCCAACTGTGTCAAGTAGAGCTTGATCCAGAAGGCAAGATATGTCCTTAGACACTGAGAATAAGAAAGAACGTTTTCTGTATGTTTAAATATCTCAACTTCTATATCTGCAATACTGATAGGCTTCAGCGGGAGTTTGTGGGTGCTCAGCAGGTGCTCAGCTTTCAGGCTTTTGCCTTGTGTGTTTAATTATAAAAGCAGTGGAAGAGTTTTGTATATAGAAACAGCAGGTCACTCATATTAGAATAACTTAGACCTAAAGATGTCTTAGTATAACTGACAGCTGGGACACAATAGCTCTACCTCAGGCAGCTGACGTGAAAGAGCTTTGTTATTGAACAGCATCCTGACACCAGTTGGGGGAAAAGAAGAGAATTAGCTTGCCACAAAATGGTGTAAACATCGAAATAAATGCAGTGCAAATAATAAAGAGATCTGGGAAGTCTGCCAATATAATGCTGGTCAAATTGGCTAGTAAGAACAGAGTTAATCCTTGGGACAGTCTTCAGTGCCCAGAATTAGTTTGGATCTATGAAGCCCTGAAATATTCATTATTTCTGCTAAAGCTGTCTTATGGAATGATTACCTAGAGTCCCTGTAATCCACCAACACATTTACTTGTTATATGTTTTTATTACACTCCCCTGCAGATGTTGCTGTTTCCAATTAGAGATGTAACTCCTACCACTGGCTGTTAATAACTATTTTGCCTTGAGACATATCTTATTTGCCAGCTGAAAAAGGCAGGTTAATGGTGTCTGCACTATAGTATATTATTAGAAGTGAGTTTGTGAAGTAAACTCCCAGTGACTCTAATCTCAGGAATGCTGACTCCTCCTGAGGTCAGTAATTGGGTATTTTGGAATTTGCCATAGCAGCAGGCCTAAGCCTGTCTTCAGCCCCCTTTGAAATTCAGACCCTGAGGTCAGCAAAATAATTGGTTCATTTGAACAGAAAATCAGAAAGTGAAGGGTCCACTTTTCCCCTAGTGTCTAACTTTCAATTAACCAAACAGATTTTGAGATGTTCCTCTCTCCTTTAGGTAACACAACAAAGTCAGTGACTGTCCAGTTTCATTTCCACAGAGCTCCTTGCCACTTTGTGCTCCCTGCCTGAAGCTCCTAAGTCTTTGGATTGTCATGAATCCCAGACAGCTAGTGGAGCAAGGCATGGTTACTCTCTATATGTACGCTGGAAACACTTTTTGCTTTCACTGTTTGACCACTACAACAACACAAGGTCTATTTCAGTCTTCTTTTTTCCAGTTTTCATCCAGTTTGTATAGTCAAAAGTTCTTCCTATTGCTCTCAAACTGTAGCTTTGGCTGCCTTAAGGGCTTGCTTTTGAACCACCCTAATGCTTTGGTCTCAAGATCTTTATTATGAAGGAATTCGGCTGTAATTATTGATCAGTAGTCATCCTGTTTCTCCAAACCATGTTTGAAATGAGTTCCTTATCCATATTCACTGCCCTATGCTCTTTGACATCTGTTACCAAGTAAATCTTTGGTAGTTTAGGATTGATGATGTCAACAGAATAGTCGAACAAAGCCAGGATAAGTGAAGACTTCAGTGTATCCTTCACTAATGAAAACACTAAATATAGTTGAGCTTGTTTTGAACAACACAACTTAAGTGAACCATAATCATCCTATATCTTGAATGGAAAAAAAAGAGAACGTGCAGGATAAACACTGCGGAGTGAGAAACACACAGCAGTGTGGCTACTATTTCTGTAAAACTAAAAATATATGATCTTCCCATCAGTAATCCAATGCACATGGTTGCTTTACAGTTTCAAACATGTAACAATTGAATAAAAAGCACCGAATATGTGTGGTCCCTTAGAAAGGTCTTCCAAGGAAGAAAAGTGCTACATTGGATCTAGGTAATGTTATGATTACCAGCACTCTAGAGCAGAGATACTCCCAATATGGCTCATGTTAAAAGTAGATGCCAGATCAGGTTCCCACCGACAGCCAGGCTGTGCTCAAAAAGGGTTGGAAAGTGTCAGGAATGAGTTTTGAGTCCTTGATCCTGAAGGTCAGCCTAGTACTGCCTTGATGTGAGTTAAACCAGAACACTACTTTATGCAACTTGTTTGGACTAATGTTAATAAAGCAATAATAATAATAGTTTACACTTTTAGGGACAAATTTTGAAATTCTGGCTTGATTTTTGCTCATATCTCTTTGAGGAAAAATCTCCATTTGTGTTTTCTGTACCTTAGTTATTTTCACTTTTTTCCCCCCTCTTTTTTCTTTTTTGCCTTAAGGTGGTTTTCATTACTAATGTCATCTTTGTAACTATAAATGCTTCCCTGCTGAAAGGAATGAAAAATGGTTTTGCAAGTGGGAATGCCATGAGCAGGGACAGACACTGGAATTTTTCCCATATTTTTCTCATTTGCCATTGTTTTTTGTTTGTTTTTTTCCTGTGTTACTTATGACTTAAACTTTCATTTTCCAAGAAGTTCTGAAAGTTTTTATTCCTGCCAGATTCTGTTCTGGTCAACAACGGAGTCTGAATCAGGATTGAGGATTCTCTGCAGTCTTCACCACCCACATTTTATATACTTAGTGATGATGACAATGTCTATTTTGAATTGTTAGGCACCTCAAATTACACCTTACAGAATATAAGGCTAAAGTAATGGAGCCTTTGCATACTTCTTAGGTCATTTTAGGAAGGATATTAAAAACCAGCCTGTTCCTAAAAACAATTATTTTCTTCCAGGCATTACTACTAATAAAGGTATTACAATGCGTCCTTAATACCAATTGTTTTCTTTGTGGCTAAGATTCCTGGCTCTCTGTACTCTACTGCGCATTTCTTCTTTGAAGCCTGGTAATTCAATCAAAAAAAAGGAGCCAGATTGTGCATCTATGAAGAAGAAAGCAACCCCACAGCAGGTGGGGTTTTCACAGGAATGCCTGTAAAATCCTCACTACTGAAAGCAACAACAGGATACCCAAATTGCCCAGTGCTGGAGATTTGTTATGGCAGTCAGCTTTCTGTCAATACAACAGGGAATCAGCTACATAACAGAAACAAAAATCCAGAAGATGTTTGCTGGGCACCAAGCTTCCGATTTACTGTTTCTACCATGGTAGTACCTGTGGGTTCTGACTCTSAAACTGATTTGCATCTGGCACAATTTGGGAGGCTGGAGACAAGGGTGCCATTACAACATACTGCTCCCACATAGAGCAACCAGGCTGGCTCACCCCACACAGATTAACTGGAGGTTGATCAATTTTATGCTGGTTGACAGCTTTCCAAGGGGTTGCTTTGGCAGCCTGGGATTGCTAAGGAAGAATAGAGCCTGAAAATGCCCACCTCTCTCAGACAAGTTCCCACTGTGGGTGACTGGGTAGGGGCTGGTATGGTGACAGTACCATGGAGGGATCAAATTCTGGGGTCAGAGCTAGTGGTTTTCTGCTGCTTTTTGTGCCTTGGGAGCTGCATAAATCAGCCAAAGGGGAGACAGGACCTGCCTTACAGGAGGAGGGACCATCGAAGATGGTCTGCTGAAAAGATGACTTCCACGCTTGTGGTCTGCCAAAGCTTTCCACATAAAAAGTGAAAAGCAAACAGAAATGTATCCAGACCTGCTGGATGATATTGGTTACCATCATTCCTGACTCCTGCAGTGTTAATGATTCCATGGACACTTTTTTCTGTCTGGCAATCTTTGCCTTGGCTCCTTTTTGGAAATAAATCCTTTGCTCTTAACTCCTCTGTTTCTGTGTTGGTTTGACTAAGATTTCTGTGGGAAAGTTTGAGATTTTCTTTTATTTCACTGGCAATGTTTCACCTTTTCCCCTGCCCCCTCCTTTTGGACAGATTTCATTTCCCAAACAGATGTCTCGCGTTTCTGAAAGCAACATCCACATACTCAAGATTTCTTTCTTTTTCTCTCTTTTTCACTCTTTTTCTTTCATCTTCTTTCTTGCTTGCTTGCTTTCTAATCCAAGTCTCTGTGAATGTTTCACAGCTCTACTTTGTGAATTATGATTTATAATGTCTTTTCTACCACTCCATGCCTGCAAACATGCACACCAGGGCCCCTGAAGGCTGGATTTGCATGTAACAGGGCAATAACAGAGCTTCTACATAATCATCTGCATAGGCAATTAGGGCATGTATGCACACAGATGCCCAGCAACAGGTGCATAGGCATATTCCTTACATCCAGAGCCTGAGACTTTGGAACATTCCAGTGAGAGGCTGGCAAGCTGCAGGGCCCTGCTGCTGCTTGTGAAGCAGATGGCACAAGCTGAACAACTGTACTTATGAGGAACACTGCTTCAGCATTTGGTACAGCCCAGCCTTCGAGCTGCCCCACGTATGCACGTGATGGGCCAAACTGGCCAGGCAGAAAGAATTCAACTTTTGTTGTAGGATATGCAGGTATATGGTTGCTCACAGCCCACACACAAAGTACTTAGCAGCCCATTATTTTACCTCACAACCAGTTAGCAGCTGTGTCCAAGAGAATGACTCCCTGTGACACACAGCCATGGATGTAAGCACCCATATTTTGAGATACTCAGATTTTTTTTGTTAGAACAATTCCAGGTCAGATTTTCAAAGTTGAACTTTGAGTATTGATTTCCTCTTCAATTCCTGTTCTTGATGTCAATGGGTCTTGGGTTTCTTGAGCTGTGCTAGATGCCTGAGTAACACTGAGGATCTGTGAAATATGAGCATAACCAAGACCTTGCATAGACAGCCAGCAAGGTCTTGGTTATGCTCATATTTTGCATATGCCGCAGGAGAGCTGAGGCCTGGACTCCTACGCAGGAGCACGGCTAGCAGAGGCACTTCTAGTGTGGCTTCCCCGAGACTAAGGAAGTTGCACAAACACATGCTTGGCACTGAACTCATTAACAAATGAAGGCAACAGTATCTTTGAATGCTCCTGGGCTCTCCAGACCCTCTGAGCCTGGCTGGGGTGGCAAGGGCATGAGTAGTGCTCCTCAGCTGGGAGCTCTGCGCCAGGCATGGCAAGAAGGACTCCTGTCCACCTCAAAGATTGTAACCTGGGTAAACATTTACAAACAGCCATCCACATCCTTCCTTCTAACCTGTAGGTGCCATCGGCAAACTTGAGGTTGGTCAGTTTTGGCCAGATACTTAAACCTTCTCCTTGTAGGCTCTGCACAGTGCCACAAAGATGAAGACATGTTCTGTGCATATGGGGTTTGTAGGAACCTGAATGTATTATGGGAAGAAGCCTTCAATTACTTCATGGTCTCTTTCTGGTGCCCAACTTATTTTTGAGCTACTGAAGTCATGGCAGGCCTAAGGAGAAGAGTCACGTGTCTATCATGAAGGAAAACTAGTTCCATATGTCCCACGCATCCCCCTCATTATGTGCCTGGCTTCCCACAGGCAGCACCGCCTTGGGATGTCAAGGAAACAGGGAAGGAGAAACAGAAATCTGCTTTTATTTAAACCTACTTAAAAGAGAGAATACATTTAGGTGACCTATTCTGAAGCTGTTTAAGTTCATTGCAAGAGGTTGACTGCACAGCTTGTGTAGAAAGCAGCTGCCAACTTTTCTTACATTTTTTTTTTCTCCTGATCAAATCTTTTCATAATCCACAGCCAGAGTGAAAGGATGGCACCTTACACTTCTTTCAAGGTTTGTCCTTTGGATATTGGAAACAGCTGCCTGCCTCTGCCTAAGGAGCAGAGCGAAACCTGCCCAGCAAACAGGAAAAACAAGCAACAAAATCTCAATGGTGATAGCTGGAGTGAGAGTATATGTTTATAGTGTAGTAACAAGCTCACGTTGGGTCCCATTTTTTCTCCAGACAGATGCTTCTTCCATTGCAATGGAAATGCACACAACAAAAATTAAGAGGTACTCTGTGCACTGTATTATAAAACATTTTGTAAGAGCAAATAAGAGAATCAGTCTCTCCTCTTAGTCCTAGCATCTATTTCCCTGTCTTTCCTCATGGGAGTCAAAATGTCAGCACAGTGTCAGCAAAACTGTGTAACTGAGTGATACAGTTATGCAGGAAGGGGAGGAAAGCAGTATGTCTCTTCTTCAATTTTATGCAGTCTGCCAGCGTGTGCCAAGGTGCCTTGGAAAGGCCCAGGAAAACAAATAGGCTTCAGCACATTGCAGGACTGGGCCACAACACACCATGTAATCATAGCTGTATAAGCACATTTTGACCCTTTCTGAGACATTTTAGATTAACTAAGCTCCCATTCTCGTCAGTACTATTTTGTAAAATCCAGCTGCAATACTTTAGACAGATTTTCATCAGCTCCCAGTAAACACAAAAGGATGAGCAAGGTTGCCTTGCACTGGTGTTAAAGCATTTTCATAGACAGAAGCAAATTTTTCAAATATAAATGAGGCTTTCTTTATTTTATCAGTAGAAGAACAATCAGGGCTATAGAGGCATACATGTAAGATGGGAAACGAGTGCGCAGTTTACCTCAAGTCAGACATTCACCCCCAGCTTGTTTGTCACCACGGAACTGTGGGACTCAGTGCTCTGTACAGCCGGAGAGCATGAGCATTATACACCAGGGAAAGTTTGGGTTGATCCTAAGTAACCCTTAAACTTTGTAGAGCTTCACATGGATGGAATTGACTATATATGTGTAATTGCAAAAGAAAAAATAATTGGCCAAAAAGTCAGTCAAAATGAAATATTTCAGTTCATTGGCTTCCTTGGCTTATAGAAAGAAGAAAATGTTCCTGGAAACAGGGAGTCACTTTGATTCTCTGTTGTTCATGACTTGGAAGTGCCTTCTGAAATACAGGGTACAGCCCAATCTGCAGAGATTTCATGTGTCTAATGTTTGAGTCCACATCTTTTCTAAGTTCATGAGGGACTCATGATGTTGTATGTTAACATGTACAACAGCTTTCACAAGTTCTGTAGAAAAAAAGAAGAAATATATATTTTTGTAAATGCATTCCTTGTCCTTTTTTTTTCAGAAGAAAAAATACGGAGTTTGTGTCAGCTGTGTTCAGGTGGTGATTACTAAAATAGATTTCTGTTGCAAAAGAAGTTCTGGACATCTTCTCTGTGCTGGATAAGACTACTGCAGCTGTAGGTCCTCTGAGGAAAAAAATCAGGGTGGGTCCTGAGGGTGGGAATGATGCATGCAATGGCCGGAACAGCATCCAAAAATATATTTACCAGAAAAAGGGAAAACAAAAATATAGGAAGACGGGAAGAGTGTCCAATTGGAACAGCACTGTCAGTAGGGACTCTGCTGGTCTAACACGTAACAGAGCTGTAGGCACAAGGCTCTCTGCCTCTTCATTTTTATTTGGAAAAGAAAAGATGCCTGTTGCCAGGATCATCAGAGATTGTTATTCTTCATTAAAGCCATGAGATCTTGGAAAAACCTGCCCAGCTCATTTTTTAAAGATAAAAACAAATAAGCCCTGCAAGTGCCTAGAGGGAGGATAAAGTTACTTATTGTTGCTTAAAAATTCATTTGGTGCCACGTCAAAGCAGCAGTAGGTATATTTTAAAGTGACAGGTCTAAAAAATATTGTTCTTGCTCCCACCTGCCCCTGAACTCTCTCCACTCCAAAAGAAGCATTCTCCGTTGGTCCCCAATTAGTGAGCTGGAGTATTTAAAATTCAGACAAGGACCTTCTTCTCGCTCTCATACTCATTAGCTCACTCCAGCCCTCCTTAGTCAAGGGATTTTCTAAAGAGTCCATTTAGGAGTGCTAATAATAGTAATTAGAGGTCGAGAAACCATCTTGAAACTTGACCCAAATTTTCACCCAAAACTTGAAATGAACACAAACCCTTTCTGAGTTTTGAAGGAGCTGGGAACTCCTTCAAAGAAGAAGTTCGTGACTTGGAAATTTTCTTTTTAAAATGTTGTTTCATTCCTGCATACCAAGCCCTTGAAAAATTATCTAAGCAGAAAGGCTGCTTTTTAGGAAACTTCTAGAAGCATTTGTTGTGCTGTTCTTTTGCGCCTGCTCGAAATGCATGCAGTATTACAGAGCCTATTGTAAACCATGGGCCTCTTTTCTCCCTCGTTCACATTTATTCTATGCCAATGGGATGATATTAAATTACCTCCTGCACCTCCCAGGAGTCCAAGCTTTCTTTACACTACCTTTTTCATGTCACAGATTCCAGGCTGCCCTGGTCTCCCGCAGATAGCTACAGCAGCCCTGTAGCTGCTTTGATATGCAGCTTTTTCATACAGCTCAGTGTGTTCCAGTCTGTAGCTCAAAACAGTTAAAGCAGCGAGTGGCCCAGCCGTTCCTCTTTCTTTCATGATAGGACATCCAGCTGTGCATCACCAGTGCTCAGCTAGGGTGGCTCCTGCAGCCTCCATGCACAGGACAGATGCAAAAACCATACTGGGAGCTAAATTCTGGTTCACTGGCTCCAGTGGAAGTTACTCCTGGATCCTGGGGCAAATAAAAAAGTAGTAAGGTCCAATGCTTCTAGTGATGGCTTTGCATCATCCTCATCCATCTTTCTCATGTATCTATCTCCAAGGAAACAGGGCATCTGCAGAGAGAAGAATCAAGCCTGAACTGGGCAACACATACTCTTTTCAGCACTCAAAGAAAAGTTTGAGCCTTCTGTAACTGGATTTATGTGAGAGTAATTTAGATCTTGAACTACATGCTGACCTTCCACAAATATTATTAACCTTTTTTAGCTATAATGCAAATACTGGGTTTCATTATGACCTTGCACTGCCTGAATAGTTTGTCTTATAAATCTTATTTTATGGCTGTTCCTTAAAGCTTCTAGAAATGTATTATATATTTTCAATTCTGGCAGATTACTCTGGAACAAAAGGATTCTATATCTTGCAAAGGACTTTTAAAGTCATTGGCAAGTTTTCCCTTGTAATTTGGATAAAATAAGAACAGTTTTGAACCTTCAGCTGCAGTTCAAACCTGAACCAAAGTTTCTTTGAGATTCATAACATCTTGAACAACTTTACATGTGGTTCATTATCAGAAGCAGACCTGGTCCAAAACTGGAATTTCTTACTGCAGGGATATTTTAATATTTGGTTTTGTCCTGAACTGAAACAAAATGTCAAAATGGCAAAACAATGTACAGAATGAAAAGCGGAGAAAAGATTGATTCCAAAATATCAAAACATTTCATTTTGAAAATGTCAAAAAAATTGTTCTGGAAATGTCTAAATGCTTCGTTTAAGATTTTTCCATCCAGATGGAACATTTCAGCATTCTTAAACCCAAATATTTCATATCTGGCTGGGCTTACCTAGGCCTCTTTGTATCAAAGCTGAATTATCAAATATGATCACTTTACTTGCTGGAAAGAAAGTTGTTGCTTCTAAATGGTGCATGAACTATGTGCTGTTTTAAAAAGATCCTGTTTATACTCAGATTACGTGAACATATTTTCTTTCAATATCTAATCACAAAACGTTTCTATTATGTAGATTCTCAGATAAGGTGTGCCTCCTTCTAAAAAAGAGAAGGAAAACTGAATCATAAACTATGTGAAAACTCAAAAAATGTAGCCGTAGCTAGTTTTGTTTACTAATGCGTACTATTTAAGAAGTGCTGGAGTTCCACCATGTCAGTGATTAAAGCTGATGAAAGTTTAGAGCAAGAATAGAAGAAGCTTTACAGAGAACCATCCAGGTTTTATACAGGTTTTGCATAGCATTTCTGAAAATATTATTCTTCAAAGCATAAATGCATGTACATATGTCAAAGCATATACATGTATATGTATACAGTATAAACTCCGCCTGCCTTTCCTCTTCTCAGTTCCCTTGCTGCTCTAAAACATTATTTGTGATGGGGTCAGATTACATTAAATTGCATTTATATTACATTTCTGTAGTATTCGACCATGCTTGCATAAGTATTCTTTGAAGACAATGCCTTTTTCTCAGAGACCATAATGGGATATTGACTTGAAGATGTTTTTTGGGCAATGGCCTTTTAATTAAAAGTGTCTTTTCATTAAAAATGTTAATGTCTATAAAAATTGTTTAACTAAGGCAATTTTTAATTACTGAGCAAGTTTTAATTTTTCAAATATCCCTTGTACAGTCAATATGAGCACTACCTTCCTTAGCACCAGATATTACTGCTTTAAGTAATAAACTCCTAATTTGCTGCCAGATTGACATTATTCTTCTAGTTTTTAGAGATTTGATTGGTTGATTGATCTCTCTATGCAATACCATTGCAAAAAACGTACTTGAAATCTTCCAACCGCATAATGGATGACATGAATATTAAGGGTGAGAAAGCCTGGGATCAGCTGCACTTAGTTTGTGTTTTACACATAGTTCCAAACTTAAATGAATAATATCATGCCTCAGCATATTACTTCCACTAAAACCAATAGCAGTGTTGGATTTTGTGAGGCTGCACACCAGCAAAAGTAATGAAAATTTTCTGTCTAAACAAAAAAACTCCACAAGAATTATTCATGGCAGATGATAGTAAATTCATACTTTCCCTGCCATCTTGAAGAGCTGTTCTACAAAGACAGACAGGAAGCTTGGTTAATGTAATTTTTAGGCAATACTCAAGGAAATCTGAGTGTTAGAAAGCCACTCCTGGTCTCCCACAATTGATTTTCCTCTCATTCATATTGCTGCAAATCAAGAGCTGCTCCACTGCTGAAATCAACAACAGTATAAAATCAGGGCAAGGTGAATCAGGCTGTGGGTAACCCATGCTTTGCAGTACACAGAGTTCACAGTCTTATAACCAGTTTGTAAGACTTATYAGACTTTGAGGGGTAGACTGTGGACAAACTAAGCTTTGAGCATAAGACACCATGTACTTGACCCACTGCAACTGCACCCAGTAGCATCTTTGCTGATCAGCAGTCTCTGCCTGAACCATACAGCCCTGATCATGTTGGCCAACAGAAGAAGATGTGGTACTTTTTTCTCAGAGTGTGAGTATCACATACCGCTCTGGATAGCCAAAAAGGTTTGTGTAAAAGCTTTTATAGCCTCATGTGGTCAGTCCCACATCCCAAATCAAGCCCATAATTATAAGGTATCAAAGTCTTGAGTTCTTATTCTTTGTTCAGATATTTTTTTAATTTGGTGCCGTTACAGCATCTAGTTTAGAGCAGCAGGATGGGAATGAGGAATGGGGATCAAATGATACCTGCCAGTGCCCGCTTGCTTCTGCCAGTGCCCTGGAGCCTACTGGGTGCACAAAGGCCTCTGATTTCAGCCACGTAGCTACTGCAGTGGGCTAACTCACTAACTTCAGTATAGCCAACAAAAGTCAAAGCATCTCCTGATTTTACACATTGAGCTCTCTGGCACAGCGTCTATATTTGCATGGCTCCTGGTCTTTATCGGGGGTTGTATAAACAGCAAACGGCAGTCGTGGTTGCCAGTGGTGTGACCCGTGATTCTTGAACCCTGGGGCCGGCACACACAGCTACCCCGTGGATTCCCCTGAGAGGAAAGGCAGATAAAGGCTGACTGTGATACAGTATTAGAAATCCTGCTATATATCCACGCTCTATCGGTCTGACTAACAATGAGCAAATCAGGGTATTTATTCCAGCAGCTGAGGCGTAGACAATTTGGATGATATGGGAATGAATTAGCTGAGTAACTCTCAGCCTTACATTTTCAATCCTTCTGAGGTACATAGTCTCCCACTCTCCCTACCATGCGTGTCCCAGACATAATTATCTTCTCTAAAGATTCATGAGGGCCTGTGTGCAGAAGTGACAGCAGAGAGGAAATACTAACTGCACAAACATGAAGCCAGGGCAGTTTTGAATATTTTGAATATGTTAAGGCCAGCAGCATCCTCATTAAACTCTGATTAGCAAGTGGACTTGATCCAGGCTAATTCAAGGCTGAATGGGATTTTCTTTTTTTTTTTTTCACTGCCAGTTTATCAGAGGTAGGCAATTAAGAGCTCACACACCTCCAGGTCTTGTAGTTTTTTTGAAGCAGGGATCTCATACCAGCCTTGCAATAAAGCCTTATTGTCCTTGGGACAATATTCTTCACTAATCTCACTTCTGGCAATTTACTTTTTCTTGCTGAGCAGATTTAGAAACAAAAAACCTTGAAAGGGCATGGGAGGAGGAATACTCTAGGGCTATCTAATCCTGTCCCCAAAGTGGGAGTTTTCCATTCAGCTTCTCTTTTAATGAGCATTGGATAAATAAACTTTTACTGCAACACTACTTTGATTCAAGAGGCCTATGAGGACCCAATTATGCATCCAGTGGGAGCGGTGTGGCGGTCTGGTTTTCAAAGCAAATGCAATGTAGCAACACAGGCCCCTTGTAATTATGGCTTCCCTACAAATTTATAAACCCAGAGGTGAGCTTTGCTTTGTTGGTTGTTTAAATGCAATTATTACCTTTCTTTCACTTTCAACTTCTTAATAAAGCTTTCCCAAATGCAGTGCTTGGAGTTATTCTTCCTGAGCCCTAGGATCCCAAAGCTTTAACTGGAAACCAATCGTCTGCTTCACTGAAAGGGACACAGTCAGATCCAGTCAAAGATTAGCTGCAGAACCAAAATGTTTGACAGACAGACACACTGAGGGGGCCACATCCTATTTTCCACCTGAGAAAGCGAGAGGGAGAGAGAGACAGAAAGAAGGAAGCTAAAGAAGGAGAACCAAGTGACTTAGAGAATAGAAAAGAAGAAACACTAATCGAACAGCAGCCTGGCTCATGGGAAGCACCCTATTTATGTCATTTGTCTTCCTCTGCAGCTGTCAATATTACACTCACAGCACTAATGTGTGTCTTCCTCTAAAGTGCGTGCAGATTTGCCTACAATTTAACCTTGTTTAAAAAAGGGAAGGGGGACAGGTGTGCTTAGTGACACATTTTGCAGTCCTGGTCTCCCAAAAGCCCACGTTCAACAGGTCACAAGGAAAAGTGCTCCCTTCCCACTTCTAGGCTCCTGAGGTGGATGGGAGCAGTTAAGAAAGTGTGGCTATGACATGTAAGTGGAGGCGTGGGATGTATTGCATTGCATGTATGTGCAGCTTGAGGGAACCAAGACAGTTACTTCAGCTCCTTGTCTTTCAATCACATGCCAAAGTTTTTATGGATACAGATATATATGGGGGGTTTATGCTTAAATGTATACTAATAATATAATGTGCTTTACATATGATATACATACAATCTACATGTGCTGTAAGTACATCATAGTATGCTTTACATATTAAACCTATATGAGATGATATATTATATACACAAGTAATATGACGTAGCCAGTTGCATATAATTCAAGAACATAAGCCTGACATATGTAGAGCTGAGTTAGAAAAATCATTTATTTGTTGAAAATGCAGTTTGGGAGCATGGCAAATGCAGTTTGGGAGCATGGCAACCATTCATGACGCAGTCCTTGTGATGATTTGTGGGATTTGCACATGTATACTTCTTCAATTGCTGTTGATTTTAATGGAGTTACGGTATTGCTGTCTATTTTAATGCCCCTATCAAGGAGCTTGCAGTATATATTACATCGCTCCTAGAACAGATACCACAGAGATCCACTGGACTAACATGGATAGACATGTTAAGGAGAAGAGGAGAAGCAATCACCCTTCTTCCTGTACAGAGGAAGGATTTTGCAAAAGGAAAGTCATGAAGCACAAGCTGAGCTAAAGCCAGACAGTCTCACACAGTCATACAAGATATTTCCATCAAGAAAAAAGGAATGGATAGGCTCAGGGAATGACTTTGCAGTGGAAATGGCAAAGCAAGCTGGACAAGACAAATTATGGTTCAGAGCGCATGGCATGAGCTGTACTGAGGACTACAGTTTGACCCCATGACAAATACTGTTTTAGAGCAGCAAGGGAACTGAAAAGGCAAAGGCAGGGGGAGTTTATACTGCATATACAAGCATCTGCATATATTTAATCCTGTGAAAAGTAATGTTTTCAGAATTGCCCTGTGTGTATGCACATATGTATTCGTGTGTGTCCAAGTCTACTTTCTTTCATCAAGTGTCTCTCAAGGGTTAAACAGTATGTAAAATATGACAGGGGATTTTGGAAAGGGTGTATTTTCACTATGTCAGAGTTTGAGGATTTAGCATTAGTCTCAGGAAGGCAGCAAGCTGGACAGTAAATCACAATTCCCAGGAAATTATGCTATAGAGTGGACTTCTGTCCACAAGTATATTTGTAAAGACCCCAGCCAGGAGCTGCTGCTGGACTCCTTTCAGACTCCAGGGGCTTAAAGCATATGGCACTTAGCAGGTCTGGAAGCCAAGCACAAAACGATTGGTTATCTGAAAAAGAGCGACACTTCTACTAGTTCTGCAGCAGAGCAGTTTACGCTGAATGACTTTGATCCTTCAGAAAAAGAAAAAAAAAAGAAAAAGAAAAAAAAAAAAGAAAAAAGAAAGAAAAAAAAAGAAAACCATTTGGAAGTGATTATTTAAAATCTCCAAAACATTACAGTTTGGGAATTCACATGGAGACACAGATCAATGCTCTAGTCACAACATTGCAGAAGGGAAGCCACTCACTCTGCCCGCAGGAGGTGATTCAGATCCCTTCTCTCTGATTCGCAAGCAATACTTAATTTTCAAGAATAAGCCACAGTGTATCCTCATACTGTGCTGGATTCCCTCAATAACTGTATGAAAGATGTCCATCTCTCCAGGTAGGGTGTCTAGCCACCAATGCATGGCATTGTTTCTCTTGCTTAATGGAATAACAACGGCATGAGAAGAGCCTGAGGTTACAGCCAGTTTCCTGCCCTTGTCACCTTTAGGTGAACACTGGAATAACAGCAGCTTGTTTTCTAATGTGTTTTCTTTGTTTCTAACAGCAAGAGATAAAATCTCTCAAGAGCTGCAAGCTTGCCTGCAGTTAGCTATAAACAGTAGAATAGGGGCCCAGGCATCCTTTCCTGAAACTCAAGCTGGCTTCTAGGCGAGTAAGACCTTCAATGTGAATAAAACTCAAGGTGCTCACAGGCATAATCAAGTGATAGGAAATTTCCATTGAGTTGCTATTGAAAATTCAGGACAGTTGGCCAATTCAGTGTGTGTGGCTGCCTGAATGTGAAACTCCCCTAGGCTAAAAAACAACGGTTCCAAAATGCTAAACTGTCCTGCGGGCACCCATCTCAGAAGGACCTGACTCCTTTCTGAGGTTTTCCATGATAGGAAACTACACAACACCATTATGAGCTATTATAACCTGGAAAAGCCTTAGCTTTCCAAAACACTGAGAGAAGGTGGGAACTGTATGTATTTGGCATACTCTTTTTTTCATGACTGGCGGTAGAGACCACCCACATGATCCTGGTTTGCAGTCCACTGACCATCCAAGTTTCCATTGTGAACCCAAAGTAAGCTTTACAGCCCCTTTGCCATGTTAAAGAAAAAAAATCCAGCAACTACTTTGCACTGCATGAAGCATTCCTTCAAGAATAAGATTTTCAAGGATTTGCCAAGTTCAGATTTTAATCAAGTGTAATGTGACCAACTAAGAACTACCAGATGAGAGCTGTTTCTCATATCTTCTCCTGCAAAAAAGAGTTCACAAGCATCAGCCATGGGTTTGGCAAGGAAGACAGTGCGTCTTGTGACTGGAGCTGAGCACGCTCATAGTTCCTGACCTCTAGAGGATTCACTATGTGCAGTTGATCTCTCACTGCTTCCACTTAGGTGTCTCAGTTTCTGATTTTGGTATGTACCTAACAGCAGTCGTCATCTTGTTCCTGCCCACACTGGATACCTGCAGGGTATCAGAGCTCAGCCCACAGCTCAGCTAGGATAAGTTCGCTAGTAGAGTGATCTCTTTTTTTTTCAGTGGTCTCCTTTGAACCTCCAGAATAGGATTTGCTGAATCAAATGATCCTTGCACACACCCAGATACACGCTTGTTTAAAAAACCACGAACACATAAATAAAAGTGCCTATCTATAGCCCAGTTAAATAGTATATCAGTTAATATTTCCTACTTATTCTACTCAGGGCTCTCCCTCTTGTCCCCACCAGACTCCCTAAATCACCATATAGAAGAGTATCATCTGCCAACATCCAGCCTTACAATTTTAGTCCATTTTGACATGAAACTCCAGCTTCAGTAGCCAAGAAGCAGGAAGGTAAAGGTATGAATGTGCAGCAATACTGTGCATGCTGTATTCACTCCTTTTACATGACATCAGATGTGATTAATTGTGAACTTCTGGTCAGAAAGCTGGCAGAAGGGGAGTAATTTACCTCAAGAAGCAGCTATTACCATCCTATTTTAATCAAACTTCATTGTCTTCTCCTCCTTGGCTGGCAAACCACTGCTGCCTTTTCTCCTCCTCCCCTGAGCTACCACTGCTTGCTTATCACCTCTGGGTCCCAGCTCCAGCAACAGTAGTGCCTCACAGGAATTGCTTGAACCATGTCCACACTGAGATCCCAGTGCTCAGAGGTGTGGTTAAACCAACTGTTTATCCAAATTAGATCATATTATCCATGAACACTGGAAAGGAAAATAGTTTCTTGAAGTAAAAGCAAACCTATTTTTAAGTAATACTACCCTTGATTAAAAAATTTTGCAACCAAATCCCCATGTTATTGAACTCCCTATGGTTGGTATAGGCAGTCTAACACCAGAAAGGACTCTGAGGGGAAAACCTTGTTCACCTTCGCAAAGAATGAAAAATGAAAGCACAAAAGCAAGTGAAGTTTAAACTCTTTATGGGGTTCTGATGGTACTGCAGCACATCTTTACGGGCCTGGCAACCTATCAGCATGTTCCCTAAACATGCAAAGTCAGTATGATCACACAGAGAATTTCATCCAGATTTGATATAGACTGTTTTTTTTTAAATGTGAGCAACTGTGATTTAATTCATTAACTAGTTTGTCAAATCATGGTAGATCAGGTGTATACTAGGGAAAATTTGAAGTTTGAAAGGGTACACATGCTCATTCTGCCTGTAACATCAAAGTCAAAACATACCCAAATAGAGAAGAGAGAAGTTACACGGAGTGGAAAGGTTGGTTATTTTCTAAACCAGGTTACATGAAAAGTGCATGAAAAGAAGGGTTCACCTTTGCGTTTGGAAGTACCAAATCACATCTAGCTATATGAAAAGATTTTGGCCAGCTTAGTGGAAATATCTTGAAATCACTTCTTTTTGTAAAGTCTCTACCATCTTTACTAACTGAAATCTTTCCAAACGCAATATGCTGTCAGCAGCTAGAAGACCTTGAATAATAAGTCCTTTAAGAATGAGAACCTGCTCATTTAGGAAAAAAAAAAAAAGAGAGAAAATGCACCTTTTCCAAATTCCAGTAATAGTGGCCATATGCTGATTTAAATTTTCAGATTTCAGCCATCAGTCTTTACTCCTCAAATACAAGGGTGATGTGCCCTATGATGGCCAAGAGCAGTTAGATACTTAATCTGATTTTCAAATGCCCTGGGTTTTAGTAATTCCAGCAAAGTCAGCAAGACTGGATAGGTGTTTTGTAGTTGTGAAATCCAGTCTTATATTTTGCAGCCATTTAAAGGGGTATCTCCAGTTTTAATTTCACCTAGTTCTAAAAACAGTGTGAAAAATACATCTCCTTCCCAAAATAACACAAACGTTTTAAATTATTCAAATGAGCCAACTATTTAGAATCTAATTTACATTTAACTTGCTTTGCTGTGTTTATTTAGTGTTTGTCTTTCAGCTGGGACCTAGCTGTTTTATTAGCCAATTTTAGTTTTGAGTTCAGTAATAACATGATCAGAAATAGTGCATACAACACTGGAAAATCTGGACCCCAATCTTTTTTTTTTTTTTTTTTAAACATCTGTTTTCATTGTATTTGGGAAGGGAGAAGAAAGAATTCTATTGCTTTTATACTGTGCTAAGTTTTTCCTGAAGCTTTAATTTGGGAAGAGATTTCCCTTTCCTTTGAAATTGCAATGCAATGAAAACTCTGCCAGATCAAGCTCACAGCATCCTTTTCCTATCTATCCTGTCTGCCAGCTCTTTTTATGTCCTAGGACATGCCATGCACATCAAAAAGATGTTGTAGGGAAAAGGGAGGCAGTGAGCAAGAGTAACCAGCCAAACATCACACCGCAAAGGGCAGCTTGAGGTAAATCAGAACAAACGAAAAAAATCTTGAGTTCCTTTCTGCCACCTCTGCTAGGACACCCATTTTTTTCCTCATGTAATTATCCATTAGCTTCACACTGCAAAAAGAGACAGCTGAAAAAACTACAATCAAAAGAAAAACATGATGGAGAGTTTTGACAACCATAGAAAAACAGTTTAAAACAAGCTGAGTTTATACAGAGAATTCTTTAGGTTCTGTTCATAGAGAGAGTTATGCTCCATTAACATGGCATTTCATAGAGTACTCTCCAATAAATATGTGGCAAGCATTGCCATTTCCCATTGAGTGAATGCTTCTGATCCTGAAAGCAGGAACAGTGCAACAACTACTCTGAGAGGACATAGCCACTGGAGCACAGTGAAAATAACACAGCATCAGGAGGGACTAGGCAAACCTGGATGCCTGTCTAAAATGGAGCATGGCGTGTAGGCAAAAAGAATCATGTCTAGATGAATATCTGCTGCCTTAAATTCAGCCAAATTCAAAAGCACCCTCCATTTGCATTCTGTGACATGGCTTCAATTTAAAATTACCTTTCCAGTGCCAGGAGCAGCAAGGACACTCTCTCATTTCTAAATCTTCTGGGACAAATTATAGCTGGTGTAATAGACACCCATGGGCTTCAGGGTGCTCAGTGTGAACAGTTTTCTTCCTAGTGTTCCTAAGTGGGAGGCAACTGCAAGCTGGGTGCTTGTGTTACAAGCAACAGTATTAGTGACCATGGAGGACTGGGAAGTCCTTGCACTAGGGCTGCCAGGATGTATTGTGTGTCAATAGCATGATGAGCCAAAGTTGCAGATCTCCTGTCTCAACCCAAGATGATTCTACTGAGCTCCACAGATATTTACCGTGAGGTCTCCAAATAGAGACTTTCAAAATGTCAGTACCATAGCTGCATCCAGCACTGCTGCCTTGTAATCTGAGGTTTGTCTCATCCTACTAGTGTGGATTCTTGTGATTTCCACCTGCACTGCAGGCTGGCTGGAGGCCATCTGGCTCCATCCAAGACTGCAGTGCTGGACTGAGCACCCAGAGCTGTGCTTATCTCTTATTCTAGCAAATACAACCCAAAGATGACCTGTTGGGTGGGGAGGTATTTTCTCTTTGCTTCACTCCTTGTGTGGATCCTCTTGTTGAATGTGTTGGACTCTGCCTCAAACACATGACCCACCACTAAGAATTTATTAACCTTGGGCAGGCTCTCAAAAGACATCATATAAAGACAGAGAGAAAGAATATACATATATATCTATAAAGTATGTGTATCTATAAGTGTATATATATTCATATGCATACGTATAGACCAGAATCCTAGATCTGAAAATAGCTACTAGAAGATGAGAACAGGACAACAGCAGAGTAGCCATTTCTCTGCCAAAAGCCAGCTCCCAGCTTCCTCCCATTTAGGAAGTTACCAAACTGGAGGCCGTATGTGCATTTTTATATTTTATAGATCCTGATGATTTTTTTCCCCCCAAGAAACTGTCTGATGGCTCTTTGAATCCATTCATATTTTTGGCCTTTATGACACCCTGGGACAATGAATTCCACTGTTTAATTGTGTGTCATATGAAAAAAAAATTGTTGCTTTTTTTTTCCATTTTATTTCTGCCTGATAATTTAATCGGAAGCCCTTTTTCCCAGCTCAGTCACAAACATGCTGTGTGATTTTGGACAGCATTTACAATCTACGCCTCAATTCCCCATCTGCAGAGCATGAAAAAAAGCATTCCCTCAGGCAGACTCCCACTGAAATCAAATGACAGTAAATACCACGTTAGCCAGATATATGCTGTCATTATTTTAGCATCCCAGCTTATCTGATAAAAAGATTTGCTAAAAAGGACTATAACTTTTGTGGGAGTATGGTCAGGTAAGGATGAATGAAGGCAATGGAAGGACTTCAGAAGCTGACATAAGAAATGCAGCAGGCAGTTGTGGCTTGAAAGAAAAGGAGGTGGCCACCTTTGGCTCCAGAGAATAAAATACTCTTCTCCCATCGTATGGGCTGGTAGACAAGGACGGTACTGACAAACCTTGCTTTTCGTTGTCACGAGAGGGTCATACATACCTATGTGAGCGCTCCCTTTGAGGTTTCAGCAAGAGGTGGACACCAGTCAGAGCTTCTGAAAGTAACATTTTAAAGAGAACTGAAGCAAAAAGAGGCTGGTTTGGGGCTTTGTGCGAGTTTTGCATTTGTCTTGGTCTCTCTGGTTTTCTTGAATTCTGAAGGTGAGATGGAGGTGGATCTGCAGCTGCATGCTGAAAGGGGAGCAGATGACCTTTTTTGCACCCTCAGCCTCCCACTCATCTCTCTCCCATACATGCCAGAAAGAGACTTTATTGCAGATGCCCGAGGCAACACAACTGATGACAGACAAGAGGAGTCCTTCAGGAAACTGGCTGCCACTATCGAGGTGCCACAGGGCCGAGGGCTCCCTGCGGCTGGGGTATCCCCGTGGGGGTCTATCAGGGCAGGGCCTGGCAGCCAGGGCCGTCCCACTGACCCAGCCAGGAGCAGGGCAGCCGGGGGACACCGGGGCAGCCCCAGGCATCGGGCACCTCCCTTGGGAGGGATGGGCCGAGGCTGGGCCGAGCCATAGGGCTGTGAGTGGGCCCAGCTCAGTGGAACCCATGGCCAGGCAGGGCAGGGCTGTGAGGAGCTGGAGACCAGCCCTGCTGTGGCATCACTCGGGCAGGGACTCTATCCTGCCAGTTATCATTTAATAAACTACAGGCTCTGGATAGAGCTTTTAATTGCAGGTGCCCTCTGAGTATGGTATTTTCTGTGTTTCTAGGTGGTTTTGGTRGCAACCTGTGTACATACGAGATAGATGCAAATATATGCTGGCAAGTGCATTAGGTACTGAGGCCATGATGCTTCAATCCCAAAATGTGCTTTTACGAAGAACAGCAATTACGATGAATGCTAACTATTTATGTAGCAATTCTGACCTTCGTAAATGAGCTGAATCCTTCTCATTCAGCAGATATCTCCTCAAAGGCCCATAAAGTGGACGTATGAAGAAGGCAAGTCTGCCTGGCTTACTGTGGTTTCAGCAGGCATGGACATGGGTTAGAAACTTCAGGGATGACACAGGCTCCAGTGATGCTGATGGCAAAATTCCCACTGACTTTGAAAAGCTTGGAATTTCACTCTAAAAGGGACGCTCGCTCACTTAAACTTTTAATAATGAGTGTCCATTCCTCCCTCAATAAAAAATTCTGCCCTTGCTCGCTGCAGAAATCACAGTTACTCTGTACCATCCACATGATCAATAGCAGGAAAACTTAACTCACTGCAGGCTCACAAATGCGCCTGAGCAGCATCTGAGGCCAATCTGGCTGAACCCCATCTAAAGGCAGGATATTTTCACTTGAAGACACAGTGCATTTTAACTTCGCTGATGCTCTTTGTTTACAAAACACATACATGTGTCCTGAAAAAACAGCCCTTTCTTTCAGACCAATTTTCAAAAGACCTGCAGCTAAGGGTGACACAGATAGAGTACACTGACTCCCATATTACTGACTGTAAGGACATCTGTTTTTCTCTTGTTAAAAGATGTATATACAAGTTTCCACAGTCTTTAAAGCCATTTGACTGTAAGTGTATTGAAAGCACTGATATATGTGTCAGTAATGTAGCTGTAGACAAGGACCAGATCCACCTCCAGAGCGGTTTTTGACAGTTTCCAGGCTTTGCTATTGAAATGCAAGTAGATGCTGAATGTGGGAAACGCTAAAGCTATGCTGCTTGGCTCAGAGCCCAGGACTGAAAGATTTGGGTCCACTTTTCCAGCTGAAAAATGTAATGTACTTCCTCCCAGGACTTCAAGGAGTTACATACTCAGCTGGGGAGAACAGGGGTAGCTCCAGTGAAGTCAATGGAACTGCAGGCGTAAATTGTAGCTCCGGATCTGACACGTATTATCTCTTAGGAAGCAGTTATCTTAAAACTCATTAAAGATGGATCAGACACAACAATCACTAGCAAGCAGAAGAAACTTTTTTTTGATTTTGCCTTTCTTACATTAATCCGCATCAAATAGTGAGTATTTACCCTTAAAATCAGCTCCCTTTGTGAACTGTATAGAGATAACCTCTCTGTTAGTGCACAGAAGTTGTATGGGAAATTTGGGCAAAGAAATTGTTGATCTGGAAGCTCTTGAATCCTTTATTAGAGATTCCTTTGCTGCTACTTGCCTTGGATTTTCTCAGTTTATGAAGTCAACCCCTCAGTCAACATTTTTTGAAAGTATTACACTGAATTCAATATATTGTGCTATTGGGAAATTACCAGGATTTTACTACTAGAGCATAAAAAAATAGAAGACTTGTAATATGCACAGTTATATATGCATAGCTCAGTTCAGGCATTTTATTTTCACTAATGGCCTCAGCCATGCAGAAGATGGGGGTGTTTCGATGGGGCATTTGGTTAGCAGATCTGTGTGGTTTTATTTCTCTCCTTTCCCCCTAACATGTTCTTTGGGCAGAAGTCAGGCCCCACTGCCCAAATATGAGCCCCAGGGCACTATGTGAATGGATCTGGTAGCTCAGGTTCTTCCACTAATCCAGGTCAGCATCTGTCCCAGACACAGGCTTTATCCTGCAAGTCTCTGTGAGGACATGCAGCAGGAAGTACCAAGTTATTATCCTCCCTTACAACTCTGAGTGAAATCTACAGAAAGATGCAATAAAGTTAATTACTAGGCGTTGTCTTTCACTTGGAGGTAAATCTGTGGCTTCTTGGGGCTTGCTTCTTTACTCAAGGGGAAAAAAAAAATAGAAGCATTATCAGACACTAAGTATATCTATCAAAACAAGGACTGGCATTCATGCAAGTGAGGACCTGAGCTGTATATAATCATAGAAGCACAGAATCATTTAGGTTAGAAAAGACCCTTAAGATCATTGAGTCCAACTGTTAACCTAACACTGCCAAGTATGTGCCCTTTTTGGCTTTCTCTCCATGACTGGACAAGAATAACTTGATGAAAAAGTAGAGTGACCTCTGGGACACAGGATGACAGTCTTCTGAACTTTCTGATCACCTTATGCCTTTCATTTATGTATAGCACTTTATAGGATCATAAGAGAATTTAATTTGGAAGTTCAACTCCATGCTCAAAGCAGGCATTGGAAGGCTTTTCTTATGTCCTCCCAAAGCCTCTCCTCCCCTCTCCTTCCTTCTTTTCCCTTCCCGCACTCTCTCCTTGCACTGACATTAGCTTTGTTGCAAGTCCTTCTGTCACACACTCCATGGCTCTCACTGTTTTGCCTATCATCTTTGGTGTAGGCATGGGTCACAGCCAGTAGCAACTCTGGATCAAGTGTGCAAAGTCTGTGAAGTCCCCAAGGGTCCAGATATTCTCCAAAGTGAGACTGAGCAAGGACAACTGCTTAAGCAGGAGGATTTTCTTCAGTCCTGGCAAAGCAGCCAGTGCCAACCAAGCAACATGTCTGTAGCATTAGCAGCCTTGACAGATAGTGTCCATTTCTTAGTGCAGTCTGTTGAAACGAAGGGGAAGGAAAGGACAGGCCTGGTGCACTCATCCTTCCCTCTCTCCCCTGCTGCCTAAGCAAGTCAGGTAAGTGCAAAAAGCTCACACAGATGTTGCTTTGCAGGTGTCATGGATGGAAAGTCCAATGTCATCTCACCCTGGCCAAAGACAAGCACCCAGTTCATTGTGGAAAACATCCAAAGAGTCTGGAAAGAGGAATCAAGAACAGAAAGTGAGATTTGCACCTGTACATTTCACATGTAGACCTAAAAAGGGGAAAGGCAAAAGGAAAGGGGAAAGAGGAAAGCAGAAAGGGGAACAGGGGAAAGGGGAAAGAAAAAGCACTGATTGGAAGAGCTGCTCTTATCACTAAGTGTATGCTGGAGCCAGGGTCAGTAACAAGGTACCGTTCTCGGCAGGGTTTGGACCATGGACTGGGTCTCTTAAGGAACTGGTGATGGACTGCGAAGTCTTTTTCCCTTTGACTATTTCCTAGTTGCAACCACTGATGAGCAATTCCAAGATTTCTTGCAGTTTTACCCACAGAAGTGTTAGAAAACACATTCCCAACATATTGAAAATTTGCCAATATTGCTATTTAATAGTATTTGAGGTTCTTGAAAATAGTTGGCTTTACCTTATCTGGAAATACCCCAGAAACAGTCTGTCTTTTGATCCTTTAGATTTGGAATTTTCTCTGGATAACCATGGGAAGCATCTCCTTGAGGATCCCTGGTGAAAATGTACTAAGTGCATGACTTTGGCCAACATACCAGCTAATCTCCTTTGATTCCTTTTACAGTCAATGTAGAGAAAGAGGTAACCTTGGAGACAGAGAAGAGTAAACAAGTAGTTGAGCCAAGTAAGTCAATGCTGAAGCTGTACATTCATGAAACAAAGTCAGGTCAGTAGCAATTGTTAATCATTATCGTGCTATTGCTGTTTAGTGGTCTACATGAAATGAGGATAAGTAATGAGAACTTATACTATAAAAATATCTTCCTGTTTGCCATTTTAATTTTTATTGACTCACCAGAGAGGCCAAAGACTGTCTAGACCTAAAACATCAATAGAATTTTGTTGACCATCCTAGGTCTTTCTGTACTCATTGTGCTACTTAGAAAACAGACAGAAGGTGAGTCTCTGAGAAGCAAAACTAACTGGAGAGATCTTGTTTAATTGGTAGAATAGGAAAATAGGATGTGATATATAACATTAATTTGACATGTAAGTATTTGGTTATTGTTATTTAGGCAATAAGGCAACAAAGTGCTGGGGTATATTAATCATTAGAATAATGTGAAATGTGATTTAAACTGGATACTGAGGATGACTGAGGATGATTCCTTTCTCCAAGGAATATGATCAGATGTTCGATCCTAATAATACTGGTAGTAATGAAATTATATAAATGGATTCCTGCTTACTACAGCAGTGAGGTATCCCAGGTGTGTTATTGGACACCAGATAACGTGTAGCTGTAGATTAAATTGTAAATTAGTTTATTAGAGTTAAGAAGAAATATGAGGAGCAGTTCTTGAAATCTTTCCGTAAGATGATACCTTAAAATGCCAGTCATCTCATCGTGTTCTGCCAGGCCAAGAAGACTGTGAATATTAAAGGAAAAACAAATGTTTAAGAAGGGCTGTTGGGCTGTCTTTGGAAGAGTGTTTTTTTAAATTTTAGTAATCAAAATGCTAGTGGAAGGTTTTTTCTGGGTGATGTCTACTTATAGCTGGTGGCATAACCCTGGAGGAGGTATACTGAAGGGAAGAAGGGAGCAGTAACTCTCCCACCCCTGTTAGCTCTCTGCTGCCTGCAAGATGCTGGCACTCCTTGGCTCTGACTTGACGAGGACCTTGCACAGATGTCTGCACCTGCCCTGGCCTAGGAAGGGCTTTTTTTATGTACCTCATTGGCATTAGAGAAAGAATTTATGCTGGTGTCCAAGCTGGACTTCCACTCTTAAGAAGGAAAGGTATTCAGTTTTCACTCATGTGAATTAAGTTGGTGTGAGAAGCATCACATTTAATAACACAAAGACTTATTCACTGCTGTGCAATCCGTTGAACAGCTAGACAACAGATAGACTGCAGATCCACAATTACCTGTCATAGTTTGACTTACAACTTATGCAGTTCCTAATAGATTAGAATCTGTATTTTATTACTTTTTTCTTGTATTTATTTTATTTTTCACCTCAAAGAGATAGTACTTCACATTCCACACGGTATGTTATAGGACCGGGGCAGGGAAGAGGGAGGTTTCCTATTTTTCTTACCAATACCATTTCTTAACATTATGAGAGGGAGACTATTTGGYGTGTGGAAAACAAGAATGCACTAGCCCATAAGCCTGACATAGTTGGTGTGTGAAGAACATGTACAATAACCCTTATTTCCAAACGTGACAAGTTCTCTATAACCATTACTTCATCATTAGGTCATTCACTTCATCAAGTAGCAAATTTTATTAATAATTACCATAAAACAATGTCTGCCATATGTTCATTCCTGTATAATTGAATTCCCTGTATTTAGAATGAGGAATAAAAATAATTTTCTGCCTTTATATCCACCATCTACACATCCATTTCTTATTCAGCATGATAGATAAGCAAGTACACCATTATTTAATGTTTGATTGCTAGACCATAGTAATTTCTTTGACAAATTAACATAAAGTGTAATATTTTCATAAATACAACACAAATCCAAACATTTATGAGAATAATAGCTATTAGTAAAGGCCTTCAAGTCAAACTTACGTCAATCTTTGTACAAGGAAATTACTAGCATAAACTGTTTATTATCTTACCTCAGGGGTCATAAATAAAAAAGTCTGTCAAATTATAACCCGCAGCATTGTTTTAACTATTGCACTTGCATTGTTCATGTTGATATGCTGAAGCCATGGGTCAGAGCAATAGACTCTGGCACCTAATTATTAATTGTAAGTAATTTGAGATCAGTCAAAGAGCTCTGTGTTTGTTCTGGGCAGACGTAACACCTCATGAACTCTTCACAGACAACCTGGTAATGAGTCACAAACACTGGGCAATAGGTTAAAATAATATCTCAATTCTGATCTAACAAAAAAGAGGTGCAATATTGGTTAGTATGATCTGTCTTTTGTGCATATCTGCCCCTAGGTGATTTGCAATTTACCTCTGACTATTTTTCTTCCTTTTTTTTTCTGTAAAAAATCACTTGCTGTTAGACACCTCCAGCCCTGAGGCAATATGAAAAGGAAAGCTTTAGGCAGGTTATATACACTCTTCTCATCAACACAAAGACGTTAAGAGCAGCGCTTCCTCTGTTCACAGGGCAGATATTATTGGTAGGATCAGCAACAGAAAACCAGAGTATTGTAAAAGCTTAGTCCTAGCCACAGGAGGTACTAAATGCTTAAAAATGCAGCACTGCAGACTATCTACAAGACAGGATGGTGACACAGGAAAAGAAAATATGACAAGAATGGCAGAGAAACAGAGGGACAACTTCATTCAGCTGTTACAGGAGGGGCTGAGAAACCAGAGATGGAGAACTGTCCCCATCTCTGTGGCCCCAGGCATGTAATTAAATCCCTTCTTCTACTGCTCTGTTGGATAGTTCACCCAGAAGGGGCCTAGCAAGTAGCATGGGTCTGCAAAGCAGCTATCACAAATGACCCTGATTTCACTTGATGATCTTAAAATACATCTAAATTGTGCATCCACATGAAGAACCAGCCCAGAGGATGTTGCAGCTCTTCCTACCCGTATGCCCAGAATGAATCTGAGATGCGTTTTATCATTTATAAAATTAGCATAATGCTCACATCTCTACTCAAAATAACAGTACATAGCATTTTCTGATATTTGTTCTCTTCTGTTTCCAATTTTTCATTCTAGATTTCTCTATATACTTCCTAGACATTTACAAGCCTAAAAAATGAAAAGTCCTTACTGAAAAGCCAAAAAAAGAGTGTTGTTAGTTTTTTGAAGCTATTTATTAAAAATATATCCTGTACTTTATAAGTCTCTTTTTTCCCTGTAAAATTCAAAGTTTATTAGAAAAAGGAGAATGCTGAAGTGGCTTTATCTGTGATTATGATAATCTATGATTATCTTCTCCTGTGTAGCACACTAGGCAAATACTAGGTGATAAAGATTTACATGTGTAGTTTCAGTCTAGTGCAAGATTGCTATTCCTTTAAGAAATCTGAATCCAAAAATCATGAAATTGGCTTAAAGAATATGAGGTTTAAAGAAAGCAATACCTTTTGGTGCTCTTTCACATTTTGTTTTTTCTAGGAAGTGCTCAGGTAACATTTTTAATCTTTTCTCTGAAACTGTAAAGACTAGAAAGCTACACTCAAAGGAGTGAAATATGAGCTTCTCGCCTCTTAAAACATCTCTGGGATTTGGATTTTAAGAAACACAGCAGTAGAGCACAAGACTTAGGACAAAACCATGAGAGTTTGCCAGGCTGCCTGTACTCAGCCAGCCTGTTTTTTGTAGAAGTCATCTGGCAGAATAAGCACTGCTGAAAGAGCTAAATAAAATAGTATGAGAACGCTGAAGGCATAAAGATGGAAAACATGGGAATGTGGGGGGTGGGGTGTTTCTGAGTTAAACACTTGCTAGGAGAAGCTAATGGGAAGTAATGAGAAGGAAAGTGGGGGAGTGGAGCAAAAGTTGTGGAATGAGTGAACCGATTCTTGTTAAGTTTATGGCCAATTAATGTTTGCCATACTTGGGAATCAAAAGTTTAGCAAGGGTTTCTCTATATTAAAGGCAGTTCTTTGAACAATAGAGCCCTTTTTCTGCAATTCACAGCTGTCAGAGATCATTTCACTCCCTATATAATTCAAAAAAGTGATGCCTTTAATTGGCAGCATAAACACTGTTGGGCTAGTGTGTACTGAGCTTGATTTAGATGCTCAGTGTATGGCACAGTTTGCATCTGTCAGGATTTGTAAGGAAAAGCTGCATAAATAATTCTAGCCTCACATTTGAAAACTGGGAGGAAAAAAACAGGATTCCAAAATGTCACATACACGGGCTTTAAAATGACATGAGCCAGGAAAGCAAGAGTTAAAGGTGAAACTCCATCCCGAAGACCCTTTCACAACGGTCACTTCCCAGGTGAAGTACCACTATACATAGCAGGGCTAGCATAAGATGAAATGGCACCTTACCCCTGCGTTTCCTGCCCTTTTTTACATTTATTTTACCCTTAATATTTTAACACAGTCTAAGTTTAATTTACTAATGGAATTGATGGTTTGCTTGTTTACCTGATTATACTGCTTCTCATAAAATATTTAGCAAATAATAAGCACAGGCCTGTGTGTTACTCCTCCCATGCTATTTTGAATTGTATTTTTTTCAGTATTACAGTGAAACCAGAGGTCTACCTGGACCATTCACTCTGGGAGGACTTCACAGTACAGGCACAAAAACCAGTTAGTAAAAGAGCATGGAGTGGTTGAACACACTGCACCTGCAAATAGCCTCTACTCCAGGTGAGGTTCATTTGATGTCCAGATACAATCTGGAGCTCTCCAAACTCCAAAACACCAAGATTGCCATGAAATCCCTGAGGGAGAAAACTAGGATGAGTTTTGTTCATAAAACAAGCTATATTTCAAATAGAAGGAAATGTTCAAATTAGCAATGGCATTTAAGGAACAAACGCTTGTTGTTTATTCTTCCTTTTCTGTTGCTGTGGGTTACAAGCACCCGTCCTTCCTCTGGCACAGATCAATATGGCAAAGTAAAAATCCACTGAACAAAGACTGTTTGCCTCACAGGAAAAACTCATTCATTAATCCAACAACACTGTAGCTGCTTTTGTAAGCTATAAGTATAGTCTTTCAAAATTGAAATACTCAACAATGTTTCAACAACTTTCAGTATCATCAAATCTCTCAAGTTTGCTCCTGAAATCAAGTCTCTCAGCTGGTGGCATCTCCTCGCCCTCCTTTTCCTCACTTCTGTGAGGCATGATACACTAAAGGACACTTGGCTAAGTCATTTTTAGCAGAACATCCTCATTTTTGGGGGGACAATGGTGAGAAGTTATAACAAAAATCTGATAAAACTTGTATAAAATGGAAAAGTGGGAAATTTGAATCTCCTGAAAATGAGTTTTGTCCATGGAAATTGATAAGTGTTGACTTTGTTATCCCAAACTAGCATTTAGAGCTGAAACACTGCATTTCTTTTTGAAACAGTGATTCAAGCTGCTATACTAGCCTCTTGGCTGAAGAAAATTTGGTTCCTGCCCCAGGAAGTCGCAGTTCAGTGATAGACAGAGGTCATCAGTGAGCAGCGAAGGGATGGTCCGTACAAATCAGTTAAGTTTTTGACAAATCAAAGGGTTTTTAAAAAAAACAAATGAGTGGGGACTTTGTCTAAGTGAGGACTAGGTTTGGGAAGGTTGCATGATACATGAGAGCCACACAGAACAAAACATCTCCAGATGCTTCTTAAACAGGTGGGCCTGTGCAACATGGGGATAGTTGGATGAAGGCAAGGGAGGCAAAAGGATTTATTACAGAGCACTGAGCAATGTGTTATGGGAAAGCATACTATGACAGGAGGTTGGAAGACAGAAGGACTCAAAACTTGCATTGCTAGACAAATATAATCTTGTTAGTCACTTTGGAAGAGGGAGGCGAAAATCAGCCTAATGATATGGTTATTTTAGGCATTGGAAAGAATAAGAGGAAAATCACAGGACAAACCCTCTGGGCAGAGGACAGAATGGATCAAAACACTTCATATTTCTTGTGCCTCATAATTCTTGTGTCTTTTCTGCCCTGTGCTCACTTAACCAGGGTTCTGCATAACAGGCACACTATCCACCACAGCACTGCTATATCCCAGTCTACCTCAATGTATAGGCTCTCCTGGCCTAGAAAACCAGATTTCCACCTTGTGGAAAAGCCCAAATTATTTCAGGCTAAGAGTTCCTCTTGAAGCAGCACCAAATAAAGCCAAACATCTATTTGTTTCATGAAACACAATGTTTGGGAAAAAATTGTATCTCAGAAATCTCATCCAAGAAAGACTGTCTGAATATGAAAAACTCGTAAACATATTCATATTAAAAAAGTAATTTTGTTATTTAATTTGAATTGTCATTTTAAATAAGAATATTTGTTAGGATCTGGCATTGCAATTTGAAGAACATTCCCAGCTGGAACAGTGATTTGAATCTAACCTGAAATGGGGACGTGAGTTAGGAAACGCTGTCCCCTTCTTTAGTTACACTGATTTCACACTCATCTGTACAGACTCCCATATGTCTGTGATTTACATTGGCATGAAAGACCAGTCAGTAAGTGTTGAAGCAAGCCTGGAAGTATCAGCTGTGTGCACCTTTCATGTCCTTTTAAAACAGAACCTGTATGGCAAGGGCAAGAGTAGTGAGGCATTAGTTGTTTACAGGCACATTCTTGACATTAGGCCATCAGCCTTTTTTACAGGGAGGAGTCAGGAATGTGCCCTGTGAGTAACAAACCCCTTATGATTATGGAGCTTCTCTTTCAAAAAAAAAAAAAAAAAATTCCTAAAAGTGAAACACGCTGAAATTTCTGCAGGTTCATATGCAGCTCTAGCCATTTGCTAGTTGGAGAGAATTGTACCCTTTAAATCAATTGCTATTTTTAAAGAGTTGGTCACCTAGATGAAGTGCACTGAACACTGGAACCTTTGTCCACCCAGAAGTGCAGAGTACAGTTACCTGAACCAGGAGCTTATTAACAGGGTTAAGAGATGCACGTCGGCTCAGTCTCCCCAAAGCGCTAAACACCTTCTGACAGATGTTCAATAACTTTTGCACAATTCAAAAGAGGTGTTCAGCATCTCACAGGAGCAAGCAACAGGAATCCAGTCTTGATCCCCAGAAGGTAAAATGGAAAGTTCCCCCTGCCTTGAGTAGGATCTGAAGTTGGTATAAAAATGCGGAAGTGCTGGTACTAACTTCTCCAAAGAAAGTCAGTTAATTTAACCTTAAAAATATGAAGTGAAGCCAAGCTAATTGCACCTGCATAGTCCTCACATGAGGGAATTCAGAACAATGCTGCCCTTGCAGTTGATTAGCCTCACTGCACCTCTATCCTGGTGTGAAATATGGGGGAACTTTATTATGCGTTACAGACCTTGCTCTCAATTAAGGTGAGGTCAGTTCATAACAGTCCCATTGTTATCAATGATCTTAGTCCAGATTTGCAAGGGTGAGACTGGGAGCAGTGTGGGACCTATGCCTGAGGAAGTTTTATGATCTTATTGTTTTGTACTTTCTAGTGTCAAGAGTGACAGAGGCAGATTCCTGGAATGATTGCACAGGTGGTGTTAAATAGCCATTAGCAGACTACAGGCATGGCTTAAAAGTGATTACTTGTTCAAAGGAGTGGTTTCAAAATAAATAACTGTCAAGGAAGTATTACACCTTGTGTGGAAAAGAGGAATGTGATGGAAAAAATGCAGCCTTAATATGCATCGCATTATAGTATGCATAAGGAGAATTAGCAATACCATCACAGCATGTTTTTGCAGCTACAACAGTTCCTAATCTTGCTACCCTGGTTCTCTTTCCCTGACTACTTACCAACAATAAGCATAAAATGTTTAGCTACATTTTTTAAACTTTCTGTCAAACAGATCAATGAACTTTCTGGTTCCTGYGCTAAAGGACTGCAGAAAAAGTCTTATAGTTGCTTGGCACTGAAACCTAAGCAGAGGCTAAATCTCACAATGACAAAACAATGGAAAAAAGCCCTAAGAAAATGCCTGACTCCCTAACACCCCACAGTCTTTCATTTGGCAGCTCTTATTCCCACACCCACTGTTTCAAACAGGTGGAATCATGCTGAAGAGCAGTTTTGCTTTGATAGGGCTAAAGAAACCTCTCTCACGACAATGAAGGCTTCCTAAACAAAGGATTAGGAACAAGTGGAAAGGAAATGAAATCTTGTGCTGGCACTCACCATTTTTGCCAGTGGAAAACAAGAGGGTTGGCTTACTTAGCTAAGCTTCTTGTTGCATGTAATTTTCTTAAATCTGATTAGGATCATTTAGGCTTTTCTAATTACAGCAATCTGAGAAAGCCGTGCCCACTACCTGTTTACTCAGGAGCTTTCTTCTCTCCTTTTTTCCCCACACACAGTAAAAAATGAAGTTCTTGTATGGCTAAAAAAGGCAGAGACAAATTTTACATCCATAAGAAATGTCAGTATAAGGTTGTATTACAGAATCGTGTAGGCACCATGCTGCCAGTTTTCAGACCAGCCTCCTTGAGCTGTACTCTCAGAGAAGGCAGGCCACTCGTTAATCCCAAATCTCAATCTCAGTGAATGGGGCTCCTAATGGCAGTGATGCCACCAGAGCTAACCCAGTGCCTTTTGAATCCTAGGATGCCTTAGACTTTGCTCAAACTTTGCAGAGTTGGGTTTTATATGTTTTTGGTCACTGGACAAGACGACTCTTGTGGCATTACTTTGTTTTTATAATGCATTCCTGAATCAGCAGTTTCCAAATGTAGCTTCATTTCACCTATACTCTCTGGCTTCAGGAAGATCACTGTTTTCTGTTGTCAGGAGTTGGGCATGATGAAAACATGAAGCTCCCCAAATCTTTTCCTTCTGTAGGTGTACAAGTGTTAAAGATACATTTGCAGCTTGGCACATGAAGTAGGTACATAACTCTGGTAGAGATTCACTGAGAAATAATGAAATCCCATGTAAGGAGAAAGGAGGTAGTGTACATCTTTGCTCATAAATCTGTTTTTAATCAAAGGATGGCTTATTCATTCAGAAAAAAGGATTGATCCTGTGTCCCCCTCTTCTTCTGGCACCTGGGCTGTGGAGGAGATGGAATTGAATAAGAAATTTGACATTTAAGCCTATGAAATATTATTTTTTACAAAACTGTAATCTGTTATCTTATGGATCTGAAATAGAATGTGATTTGAGGGGATGATTCAGCATTCTTCTCTCTCAATCAGCATTGAACTGGTATCCCAGCACGGTATTATTTCCAGCACGGTACAGTAGGGAGCATTTTTCAACCAACAATTTACATCCAGGCTATTCATTGCAGTTAAAATGCTACTAAAATACAACCACAAAGTGCTCCCGGTAAAGTTCATGCTTGATAAAAACCATAAATAATTACGTCTGTTAAATATTAAAAGGTCATTTTATTTTTTTTACAAACAAAAGGAAAATAGAAAACACCTGGAATCTTAATAGCTATTCTGTACACAATACGAGGTCCATCAGAGCCATGGAATCTCTGCCATGCCTTATTGAACCGAGGTGACTGAGCAAGGGCAATCAGCTGGCTGAGGTGACTGACTGATAATGGTGATAATGATAAGTTAGGTGATGCAGGTGATTCAGTCTTATTACTCACTCACCAAGTCACATGGAGCAGCTGGGCACAGTCACCTCTTTCCATGGTCAGTCACGTGGATGGTGCAAGGTCTCAAATTCAAGGATGAGGATGGGTTTGGTCTGTGTTGCTCTTTAAGACACCCTGGTGTGCAAGATGCTGTAGGGCAGAGCCTAAGCATTGTAAAAGCTCCACTAGTGTTTCTGAGAGCCTGAACAGGGCAGGAGGGTGAGAGAGCTCAGGTATTTCTGCAAGTCACAACTGGGACCAGTCATAGGAGGCAGACTTGGGCACCCCAGGACCAGTCATATTATCTCTTCTTCTATGTACCAGGTAGGGATGGTTTTGCAGTCAGGATAGAAGAGTTTTTCTACTTCCTAATGACTGATATTTGCTGAGAAATTGATAGACATGGTGTCATTTGCTAAAAGAAATCCTTTCTCTTTCCAGTGTTGCAGTAAGGCAGTTGGCAACCCCTTTGTCGTATCACAGCAGTCCACATGCAGGCACTCTTCTGAGTGCAGAAGGAAAGGCTAGAATCCCCACAACTGCTTTTTCCATGCGTGGTGAGCTAGTAACCAGCCACACCACCTTGACACTGCATGTCACATGGAAGCACAGAAAGAGGTTTGTTTTCTCACCTTTTCTCACCCAGTTTATGCTCCTTGCTGTTGAGAAGTTTGTGGCCCAGATTTCCAAGAGGTTTTGCACCAGAAGTGTCTTCCTGAAGGACTGTCTGGAACTGGCTGCCTCTGTGTGGCCAAAGGGCTTGTGGCATATCTTAGGTAATAAATGCCTCTTTCTTCTCCATTTTTACCATGCACGTCCAGAAATTGTAGGAAAGCCTCTTTCCAGAAATATCAGGTATCTCTCAGGTTTTATTATTATCATTATGTGTTTTAGCCTAACTTACTGAGTACCCCTTTTGAACATTCAATTTTAAAGATTTATTCAGGGCTCCTTCAGTTCCACCATCACCGACATTGTGAGTTCTTGATTCCTGAATGTAATTTGCTTAAAAGGTTAAGTTATAGCACTTACTCTGTAATGACTTATTTTACTTTTCATGCTGCTTCCTGAAATTCAGAGGTCAGTAAGGACAAGGAAGCTGTAAATACAAGTAACACCAGTTTGAGAGTGAGTCAGATATTCCCTTTGTTAAAATAATCTAATGATAACAATATGTTCCTTCCTTACCACAAGGCAGAAGATTCCAACTCTATAATGAACTCCTTGGTGGCTATCTGACCTCTTGTAGTGGATGATTTCCTCGGCTAAGGTGCAAGTATCAGATGTTTGCAGGAGGGCATGAGAACGTATCCTCAAGGAGAAGAGACTTCCCAAGGTACGATATCATCCTTTCACCCAGATAAGTAAGAGAATCAGAGCATGCCTTTGATGTTGTCAGCTTTGGCTTCATCCCTTTAACCACTTCTGAAGATGATCCAGCTTCCTCTGGATTGTGTTGGACGTGGGTTTTGGACCTAACATTTGGACACCAAACTTGTTATTTAATTTGGAAGATATTAGACACCACTCTTTATGCAGCACTGGAGGAAAATAGAGTCCAAGAAAACTTTTCTGTATAGTTCTCAGTAACAGGGAATCCACAGAGGGAGGTCTGAGTGGGTTCCAGGGCTTGTGTACAAAATTCAAACTACTTTTCCGTAGTATCTCTCAAAGATTCACCTTTTCTCAGAAAGACCTATCTACAGTTAGGCATACTGACTGTACAATTCACCCTGTTGGTGTGTGTTCTAAGATGAGCACTCTCATCTTAAAACTATTTTGAATCCTAGACTTTCTTTCCCTAGCAGAGTGAGAGATTGCTAACAACACATATAAGACGTCCTATGTTCTGTTAGAAAGCTCTGAACTGGAAGCCTTTCTAAGATTTGCACAGCTTTTGGGCCCTTGTTGCAGTGAAGTTTGGATCATGCAGGGACAGTTAAGATCATAACCAGCTGAAATATGTTTTCAGTGGAATTTCAGTAAAATTGGTAGGAATTTACAAAACACAAAAGCCGTAAACAAGATCCAAAAAATATTTGACAAACTGAACCCTTCTCAGCTTTTGACATTTCTAAATATTTCCTCATAAAGTATTTCAAAGTTACCAATTTGCTCAAGTAAAATCCTGATTTGGGAAGCAGTTACAATTTGTGTATGTGAGGCTGGGTTAACTGATGAACTTCCAGTGATTTCAGTAGTAGTATACCGATGTGCTCCAGCTGAAATATCAACACAGGCTTTGGAAAGTTCACTGATAAAACTATGTATTAAACAGAAATAAGTCCAAGCCACAAAGTTTGATCTCTCCTATTGTTGCAACCTCCTTAAAATATAAATGCGTTTGGACCTTGAAACTTGGCTAATGCCATGATATGACTGTGGTCCAGCAGCAAACTTCAGATCTGTACTTCTGAAGCATTCACAAATTTTAGCTCTAGAATTTGGCTCCATCATTCAATTTCAATGTTTCTATGCCCGCAGGTTGCATGGTGTGCAGCAGTCATATAAAACAATCTGTGAAAAGCCTAAGCCATTTAAGTGCAACTCCAATGCGTTTAAAAGCAGCTTGGGAATGATTTTTCTCTCCCTTATCCTGGTTTTACATTGATGCTGTTCTCTTTAATTCTGTGTAGTTCTTTTGAGGTTACATTAGTGTAAGTGAGAGGAGAGTGGGCTAATTTACTTAGCTACATACCTTCCCAAAGGACATTTTAAAGTTTTAGCATGTATTCTTTTTTTGTCTTTTTTCCCTTTTAATCCTCCCTAAAGCTCAAAACATCCGAGAAGGATGAACAGAGAAAGTTTGTGTAACGGGTGATCTTTCTTTAGATAACTTATCACCAAGACAGTGGGAGTTTTTTATTCCTTCCAGCCTGTTGGTAGGAATTGGATCCAAGATACGYGAGATTAGCCGAGCTTTAATGACAAACACAAACCAAAAAGAATTAAAAGAAAACAAGAGCCGTTACTCAGATCATGTTGATGTTAATTTTCTCATTTCTTCATTTTTGTTACAAACAAACCTTTTAAAAGCACTTATTAAAGAGGCTGTTAAGTGGATCCAACCTGTTGTACAGTTAATCACTTTTCAATATTTGCTACCTTAACATTAGCTTCTCAAAAATTATTAAAAAACCACCTGGTTTCTTGGTAGCTAAAATAAGATGTCAGAGACAAGTTGTTGCTGTTTTCCCCTCCACTTTTTCAAGGATGAACCATGAAGTAACAACAGAGTACTGCAACTAGACCTTTGTAGTCAGCAAAGGTTGTAAAGATGCCCTGAGTTAAAATTTCCAATTATTGCTCAGTTAATCAGGCCATTGCTTTTGCACTCACAGAGCTCAGGTAGTGTTTCTGACCACCGCATAATTTAAATTACTGGAACACAGTAATTCTCACACCAAAACAATTCATCTGGAAACGCAGCAGCTCAGAGCAGCTGCTGTGCTGCCTCATTAAACAGCCATTTGACAGAAAGCAGCCAGCCGGATCCTAACACTTGCGCTGGCAGGCAGTGGCAGCTCTGGATAGCCATAGGACTTGAGCTCAAAAACCTTCCAGAAACATTAACTCAAATTAAGAAGCAGAAGTCACCTTAGATCTGCAATGAGTGCCTTGTTCTTTGATGGTCTCAGATATGCTACTCAGCTGTCCTGGGGGAATGGTGGTGATGCTACCAATTTCTGTGTGGAAATTAGGAAATGCTTGTGGACGCTGATACTTTAGCTGGTAAACACAACTGACTCCATCAATTTAAATGCCATTGTCCAACCAGGAAATAGAGACATATTGTATGACATGATTATGTGTGACCACATGATCTCTTTCAAAAAAAACATGCTGATGAACACAGCTCAGATTTTGAACATTGAAGAATCCCTAGCAGCAGTTTCTAAATCACAAGGAGGCGAAGAATTATCCATAGGAGTTACTGGGCAAGTAGTACGAAATAATAAATAATTTTAAAGACTCAGAATGCATATAAATGGTTTAAGTGTTCATTAGTCTGCTCAGTATTTGTTGACTGTTGCTTACACCATTCTTCCTGATAAAAAATTCTTTCCTAATCATCATCCAGCTCAGAAGGGGCATAAAGGCCGTATGCCCTATATAGCAACATATAGTTGAGGATACCCCTGAAATAGCCTTTTTAGACTTGATAGTAGCTTTCCCGATCTCCTGGTGGAGGCAGGCTTTCCACAGACCTAGCACCCAGAGTTTTTGGAGCATTTGCACAGCTCCAAGACCAGCTCACACTCACACAAGTCATGAGGCAAACTTCCAGTTGTTGTTAATATAACTGACTCCCTTTCATGTCTGGCAAGTCCCAGCTTTGTCTGCGTAAGCTATTTTAGTCGTGACTAGTGGGGAGGGCTAACTGCCAAAGCTTCTTTGAGATGGGCAGCCTGAGCAACACGGAGTAAAAAGGCTTGGTGCCTGCCCCATTTCTCATCAGTCCACACCTGTGTGACTGCACTGATGGTCCTCTGGGGTCATGATCTCCCAGCAAGCCATCTCAAGTGGTAGGAAGGCTACTCGTGGAAAGGCAAGGGCCTGAGCAGGGTCACTGGTGAAACCCCAAGGCCATAAGCTCAGACAGGCTAAACAGCCACCCCAGGAGCTGTAGAAACCAGCCCTGTGGGTTGGCCAGGTCCATGTTCCCCTGAAGGTGCAGCTCATGGTCTCTTACCAATAGCACTGTCCCACCAAGGCCCTGCCGTGGCCTTTGGAGGACAGGGAACTCCTACCCAAGCATGGCCAAGAGTCTGGCTTGTAACTGAGGCCACCACATCTGGCAAGAAACATTGTGACCAAGCCTCTGAACCCCGGGAATAGCTACTCTGGAGCTGAGAGGCAAAATTTTCTTTACAGATGCTGCAGCAGAGAGGACCCAAAACTTACTGCTGTTTTTCTGGGTCTTTTGTGTTAGGCAAGAAATGCCAGAAACAAAACAATGCAAAATTACCTTCTGGACCATCTTGGTGCATACCCGAAACCATAACAGCTTTGCTGTTAAGGCCAAGAAATGCCTCCTCATAATGGTGTGAGAGCATCAGCAGCCACCAGCAGGAAGAGGACCAGCATGGGAGCCTGGTGTCTTGCAGGGACAGCCTGGCATCGCCRTTTTCAGGGGCAGCCCAGCCCCTCTGAGCTCAGCACTAGGAAACCACAGGCAGGAAAACACCGAGGCAGTCTTGAAGAACACGGAATTTCACTGCACAAGCTCATTTAAGCTTTTTCTTTCCCCCTGCTAACGCGTGTCCCAGCCATCAAGGCAGTTTGGAGGTTAATCGTGAGTGTAAGAAAGTACTATAATTGGATGCAAAGGTCCGAACACTCAAGGGATAAAAACCACTGTTCATTCCAGGAACATTTTAGCAACTGTTGACTGGTAGAAAGTAAACAGATTTCAAAAAGTGTCAGCATGCCATACCACTACATGCCATTCCAAGATGCACATTGTTCCTAAATATATTTCCTGTGAGTGGAGGAGGAAAACAAATCTAATTTTAAATAAATAAAACCAAACCAGATGTGCACAAGAGTATGTTTCAGGCTTTTTTTTTTTTTTTTAATAAAGGTTTTTCTTTACTTTAGAGGTACCAAGTCAATAAATGTAATCTGAGAGCTGGCATGGCGTTCATTACCACCCTGTTTAGCGCTCCTGCTATCCTTTGTAGCTGCACCCATTTGCCAGTAACTGAGTGAAGGAATGCAGCAAATACTTAAAACTGATGAAGGCCTTTTAGACTTATCAAAACCACTTGTGCTTTCATGATTGTGCAAGGTGTGATGCTGAGCTTTGGCATATTATGAAAAATAGCTGACGGTACATGTAATTCATTAGACTGTTGCCAAGAAACATACGCTAAATGATCTTTACATTGAAGGCTGTCTGCTCAGTTCACTGCTAGTAGACACTTCTGGAGTGTTTTTACCTGCAATTAAAATTCCTGATTGACAGATCTCCTGTTTGTTAATGGTCAATGCCATTATACGTACTATTCTATCATATCCAGTATTGGACTATGAGTGACTCTAAGTCAGAAAGTATTATCGCTGGTCTCTGATTGGAAAACAAAGACTTCTTTTAAACAGGAAAAAACTTTAGGTAAGTGTGAATGTTTGCTCAAATTCCTTTTTTTTTTTCACAGGTGTGAACAAGCATGTCAGTTCTTGCAGGTTGTCTTCTTTCCTTGCTACTCGCCTCCTTCAGACTGAGACTTTGCGGGTAGGGCACTTGTGATGCTGAGGGTGCTTGTCCCAGAGGAGATTTTAATTGACTTTCAGATGCTAAAAACTGGTCAAATTGAACCACATGACACAAAGAGGGAACTTCCAGATGCTAGCACAGAAACAGGTATGGCAAGAAACAAAAGGCCACCAGAGGAAAAAAAAGGAAATGCAGAGTAATTCCCTTGCTGACCCATTCATAAGAGTTATACAATACTTGACTGTGATTTTTACTTCCTTCCCACAAGGCAGGTCATACAGCCTTAATGCAGACATGTGTGTGYGCACACACACACACACACGCATCATTATTGTTACCATAACTGTACACCCAGTCTTAGCAATTGCCCATACAAATGACTGTTTGTACTAAAAAGCCATCTGTGAATTGTAATTTTGCACATACTTATGGTAATTATGAGCAAATTACAGAAATACACATTTATGAAGTTTTGACTCTTTGTACGTCCATTCAGGATAGAGATCAGGCTGTGAGAGTGGAATATGGAAATTCCTATTTAAGATACTCCTGTCTCTATAACAACTAGAGGATAAGGATAAGGAAGAAATGTTTCAGATGGTGTTATACTGGCATTCTGATAAATGTTATATTGGGAAGAAAGACAGGGAATTTTTTACCATGATAGCAGTGCAGCAGCCTGAGATGAGAATGCCAGAAGAGCGAACTCTATTAGCACAAGGCTGTAATTTCTTTAAAGTGAGAAGAGTACTTCCTAATAAAGCACGTGGCAACCATAAAGCTGCTGATACCATAGTCATTAGCCAAAAGGTCAAGAATCCATTAGCAGCTGCCACTGCAGAATGCCATAGGGCCAGTAGCTGCGGGACACAGCAGCCCTAGAGAGCCCTGCAGATGACACAGAGCATCTGATAAGAATCAGGCTTTGCAACTTCTAATCCCATGTCCCTTGATAGATAACATAACCTTGCTATTGATTAATGCTTCCCAGGGCTTGGCTCATGTCAGGTGGCAATGGATCAATAGCTTTCTAGCTTTTAACTTGGCAGCTAAACTCCTTGTCGAGATTTGCACATGCAGCCACTAGAAACAAGTTCCTGTTTCTGTGCTCTTGTATTATTCTTTTTGACGGGTATGTTACCAAGTCCTGACCTCCATTGTGTCTTTAATTACAGATGGCAGGATACAATTCCTTGCTGTTAGACAGGCAGCATACTGTAGCTATTTAATGATCACTTTGCCCTGCCCAAGCTTTTCTCTCTAGCATACAAGAAGTACCTACACTGAGCTAGAAGCTCATTTCTCTTTTCCCACCCCTTTCACAATCCTTTTCCCTCCCACCAGATTGTACAATTCAAGATGAAGAAGCAAGCTGGTATCCCTCCATGAACAAACAAATAAAACTTAATTCAAGCCTGCAACTATTGATGATGGGAGGCACTGGACACTGGTGACTTTCTTTACCTGTCTAGCAAATAAGCCTAAGAGCAAGTGGAGAAACAACGATACCTTCCTTAAAAGGAAAACTATACAAAGTGCTAACAAAGAGTTAAGCAAATCTGCATTACTGTACTTATGTGCAAGCCTAGTGTGACTGCAGGCCGCCCCCAAGCTGTGCTTGGGTGGTCCTCTACAAATTTGTATGCAGCAATCTATTAGTGGTATCTAGCAGTGATTTATGCAGCTGTCAAGCTGCCTTCATCAGTACAAGTGAATTGTGGGCACCATCAACTAATGCGGACTCCTTCATAGTGTCTAAAGTAAACGAGGGCCAAATTAAAAGGAAAACAGCCTAAGGTACCACCCACTCATCTTCTCAGTTCTTTAATGACAAGTTCCCTCTACAGAAAAAACATACAGCTGCTCATATGAGACCACACTTACAGAGACCCCACTGTCTAATCACAGACAGCCTGTGAAAGTCAGCTTTCAGGGGCTTGGTTGGAGCAAGGAGAACAGGAAAAGTTGGCAGAGTTCCACCAAAAACTAAAACAGTATTGATGGCAAATAAAATTGACACAGGACCAAATCAGTTAGTTTTCATAATAAATACTGATGTATTATTTTGTCAGGGAATAATATGAACCATCTGATGATGATATAATACACCCTTGTAGAGTGCACCTGTGTCTTTGTTTTCAATAAGAACTAGTGCTATAGTGTATCTTGGTCCAGCCATAAATGCTAGTCCTAACTGGCGGCTGATCCAACCCAACAGCCTTGGTTTTGCTACTCTGGGTACACAAACAGACTGGTGCTTTGCAAAGGAGCAGAACGGCATCCCTGAGTCATGTGTGGGCAAAATGCCAGTCTTCACAGTCATTTTCGACTAGTTTATGTGAAAATGGAGTGACAAATACTTCTTGCCCAAAATACTATCAATGAACAAATGGATCAGAAAAGCAGGCATACGCACACATGCACTCTCACACTTTTTTGGAAAAGATGCTTATATTTGATTACAAACTAAGAAAAAATTATTCCTGGCAAGACTCTCACTCTGAGGCATAATTAATCATCACTGATTTTGATGTAACGGAAAGTAATACTTTCTGCATAAAATTACAGTCTTTCTTCATAATTATACATGAACCTTCAAGATTCTTGCACTCTCTTGAGCCAGCAGAATGGAGGGAGCTTGTGATAATAGGGTCCGCCTATGGTTCAGCTTTACAGAGAATGTTTTTAATATTGCACTTATTAAGAGGGCAGAATGAAGGAGTCACTTGTGGACACTGGCAGGGAAAAGAGCTGTCCAGAAGCAAAATGTTCGTTATCAGCCCCGTTCTGCGCAAAATGATCTAAGTCTAGACAATCTATCCGGCCAAAGACTAATCTGTGTTTGACTAAAATAAGTGTAATGATCCCCAATGCTTCCAGCTGGACTTCCGTCAGACTGTAACACCTCGCAGACCACAGCCTCTTAAGAAGATGTCACTCACCTAGGATTCAAACAGGTGCTGAGTTGATCTTGTCCTCAATCTTTTTAAGAATTTACTCCAAAGTGGAAAGGAAGAGTGATATGTCATGGTGCTTTGCAGCACCCCTCCCAAGGCAGTCGGCATGGCAAGGACCAGCATGGGACACTGAAATGAGGAAAATGGTGCTTGAGCCGAAGTCCTGTGCTAGACAGATGGAGACAGTTATCTTCACGTTCATTTCACCAGCACTGAACTCCCTGTGCTGCCAGAGGCAAGAAGTAAACAGGAATTAAGAATTCCCAAATTAAGGAATTAAGAATTCCTTAACTGTCTTAATAGTCATGCTGTGATTTTAAGGGTTTTGTATCTATCACATTCAGACTCTGAGAACTTTTGCCGCCAAGTACAAATATCCTTAAAGGTCTGTACCCTGTGTTAATACCCTGCTCTTTGGGACATTTTCTTTATCTCTGGCACTGAACATGGTGTGAACAGCTGCAGGGGCTGTAATAGTGATTGTGGCCAGCTTTCTCTTTTGTGATTCCCCTCTTTTTTTCATTACTGCGCAGTCCTGAATTACTGAGCTTTGTCCTAGCCTGAAAATTGCAAGTATTTCTCTTCTCTCCCTGACGGGCCTCAGACATAACGGCACAAAAGAAATCTCCAAGCCATCCTAATTTTAGAAGGCGCTCATTTGCTGGACAGTTCCCCAGCGACTCGACACGGAGAGCAAAAAGGAGCTGGAAAAGGTACTTGCTGCTGTTTTGAAGCAGGCAGAAGCACTGAAGGGTCCCGTCTCAGTGCATTTAGAGTGCTGCTACAGAGGCCGGGGGACTGAGGCATATGCAAACACCAACAGCCAAAGTACGCCAGAGCATGGCCCACAATTGTCTTGTCCTCATTACTGAGTCTATGGGCAAAGCCAAGCAATGGCAAAGGACTTTTTTTGCCATCGAACTTAAACGTCAAACAATTTCTTCCAGTCGAAGGAATTCTGGTGCACAGACCCTTTGTTTTGGTGTTGGTTTTGCTTTACTTATTATCAGATGTGTTTATTATGACTCATGAACTAAGTCATAGTATCAAAAGATAGCGCTTGTTGTCCTGCTACCATGAAGAGGCTCCCAGGGTTGGCCAGATGTGGGTGGTTCCTACACCAAAAGAAAAAAAGGGGATATCTGTGAGCTAGATCTTACAGGATGATAAGAAATCTGCCTCCAGACTGCAGTTAAATATTTAGGAGCATAACCCTCTGACTAAGTGGTGTTGGCAGTGGCAGAGGCTGTGTCTAGTTAGTGGTGATGGGTTCTTATTAAGACTGGTGTCTCACGCTTCCATCCAGAAATCCAGAAAAAGTGAGACCCTCTCTGAGTGTCTTTTATAGGCAGAATACTAAAACACGTTGGTAACACAGTAATATGAAGGACAAGTTAAAATAGTAAAACATCTTTTCCCTTTGGCAAAGTTCTGTTAAATTCATTCTTGATGCACCGGAGTAATTATACAGTAACCAAATGACTTTCTACCACATCATTTTCCCGTTCTCCAACTATTACTGTATTTGTAAATACTTAGTAAATCAGACCTCAAGAAAAGGAATTTTAGTGAAATCAGTCTGGCCTGTGACTAAACTATTGCAGAAGTCAACATGGAAGCAACAGAAGTGCCCGCAGGACCCTATTGTATCTGAGGGACATGTTCTGGGCAGCACCTTTCCACTGCCAGTGATTGCAGCCATCTATAATGAAGAAGAAGGCCCTCATTAAAACCCAGACAGTTTTACTGCTATCTCCTGGGACATCCACAAAGGTCCTTTGCTGGAAGAGATGAAAGAATGTAGGTTACATGGTTCCCGCAGTGCCACATGTATGTGTGCCTATTTACATGGTTCAGCAAGAGAAGCTGGGATGTCAAATTTTAGGATTCATTGTTCATACCTACCAGATCTGCAATACAGCAGAGATTTAAGAATATACCCAACCATATGACCTGCACTATGGAAGATGAAGCCACATATTAAATTCATTTTATACTTTTTGGAGGGCTATGTTACTTGTCATGATTTTATTTATTCAGGTGTTCATTCTTCTCCATGAAAAGAGAAACTGTTGCCTTATGTGGATGCTGCAAGTGCTATATATTGCAATTTGGTGAGTTTTAAGCATGTTCTTAAACATCTTGCCAGGTCAGGATTCTGAGAAATATAGATTCAAATTTTAATGACAAGGTAAATCTCTTTGTGAAGGAAGAAAAGGGTAAAATGTCTGCATCTGCATCTGCATCTGTGTGTCTTTGTGTGAAGAGGGGACTGGAAGTTCAGGAGCATGTCCACATTGCACAACAGAGATCAGCATAGAGGTCCCTGAAGTACCACTGATGGCACTACATCCCAGACCCAGGAAGAGCACAGCTGTGCCAGTATAGAGCCGTGCTTGGGCTACCTAGCCATGTTACAATGTAAGACTATTTAGCCTGGATGTCCGACTGTGCTAAAGTAGCAATACTGCCTGCAAGACAGTACAAGGTTCAAGCTCATTTGGAAGAGGTTCGCAGATCTTTACCATGACTGTGCACTGRGTGATGGCTTAGGTCAGTTAGATGACATTCACAGCAGCGTGAATGAGGGTGTCCTAACAAGAGTGTCCATATTAGAGTACAGAAAGAGAAGAGTAGTTAGTAGACACAGAGTGAAACTATGGGACCCCTTGAAATCTCACCTGGAGCATTAAATGGTACCAATGGTCCAGAGGCAGATATGATCAGGGCTAATGTAGTCACAAAAAAATAGATGACCTTAAACAGCGAGATGCACTGGAAGGACCTTAAACACATGGAGATGCCCAAAAGAAAAGGACTTCCAAGAGATGTGCTAAATATAGTAATTTTTTTTTTAAAAGGAAACTAATTGAGAGCATAGGAGGAAAAGTCTTACTCTTGGAAAGAAGAGAAGGCTTTGGTGACAAAAGCAGATACAATGAAAGTCTAACTCACCATGTTGAAGAGATCAAACTCAGCAGCAGCAAAAGGAAAGGAGGAATAAAGAGGGCTGAATTCAGTGTGAATTATGTTTTCAAGGGACAGAGAAAGATGCCTAATGAGAAAAGTAAGGCCAGAAAAGTTTGTCAAAGTTTCCACACCAAACAATTTGTTCAGCCAGCAGAACTGTAAATCAGAGACTATTTTATTTTTGGCACAGATATAAATGAAACCTTCTAGTCAGGAAAACATTTTTCATTATGTGCTGTGTAACCTCCCATTCATAGAGACATGTTATATCCAGGACTAAAAACCTGTCTAGAATGTTCTGTAAAACAGTCTAATTTTACCCATAATCTCCTAGCAGCTCTATTGATATCTCATCTTCTGCAGCTTCTCTTCCTCATATTTGTTTCCCACAACACCATACTCAAATGAGACAAGAGGTTCTGGCAGCTTTCCAGCAAATTAGGTCCATAAAAATATATTTTGCATGATTTAAAAATGGTTTGCACTGTCCTGCTAAAAGCAGGCATACAGATAGATGATTTAATCTGTTAAAAGGGCAGAAATAAGCTTGGACTTGTTTATTTACATTCTGAATACATAATACTTTCTTCTAAGAACTAATTGTACCTCAAAAGGCATATAAAATGAAAAAAGACTCCTAAACATAACTGTTTTATGAGAGGATTCCAGAGCAGCAGCAGGGTGAGAATACCAAAAATAGTCAGGTCTCCAAGTACTTTGTTAAGAAGCACTTTAAGTCTTCAATATGTTTATTATTTGCACGACACCACACTTACATGAAATAAACAGACAACTCTTAATTTAAAACATTTTTCTTATTGGAGCAGCTACAGTAGCTCTCATCCATGTAAATATATGCACGTATTTTTCTCCAACAGCACTACTCACTAGAGATACTGTCATATTTTGACAAACAGATCAGATTTGGGTTCAACTCCAAATTCCTTCCTATAGTCACAACGTTATCTTGTGCAGTTCATGATCCCAAATCACAAGGACTTAAGCCTGGACTTTGGGATGCTCATACCTGCCACACTAAACAAGGTAGATACAGCCAGACCCTGCCTCAGCCTCTCTTGTAACCCATCTCAGGGATTTTCAGGCAGATTGCAACACAACCCTTGACCTCAGATGTGCCACCTAGCAGGAGCTCGATCCCCTAGCAAGCCATAATAGTGAACAACTTCTTGGATTGCAGCCTGTGCTGCTTCCTCATCCCATTGCATGGTGTGCCAGATGCAGTCTCAACCCCATCCTCCTGTGCCAAAGGTCTTATGCACCAGCAAATAGAAAACTTGAGAGGCTGGTGCTTATGGGAGTGGGGTTTCCCTTCTGTTTCAGCTCCTCACTGCTAATATCAGGACGCTTCTTCCACATTCCTCCCCACAAAGCGGACATGGCACCCCTCTGGGGTTTCTGTGATGCCCTTCAGCTCTCTCATGTAGCTCCAGTGGCACAGAACCACTTCATGCCAGAGAGATCCCAGCAGTAGCCTGAAGGATTACCTGAAGGTAAGTTATACTGCTATAACTTACTCTAAACAGCCAACTTTGCAGCAAGATCTGTCTCTCTGTTACTTTATTTTCTCAGGAGTGCAACTACTTACCCAATGCTGGCAGATACCACAATGCCTCAAAAGATGCTGTTGTGTTGGCCACAAAACCCAACCCAAACATAAACCCAACATGAACGCCTTTTAATCAGCATAGTTTGCTCTTGTGGGAAGCCAGCTTAAGCAGTGAAAGAAAATGTCTGCTAGTACAATAAAGGTTTCTGCAGACCTGAGTTATTTAAAGGGAACTTTGCCTTGGCAGATGGGGGATGTCTTGCCATGCTGGAAAAGATCTGTCAGGAGGCTCCGGACATAGAGCAGAAAATGACTGAGACCCTTCCCTGAGTGAAGAAATGTTTTTTGTTTAAATCTGAAGCAGCTTAGAGAAGTAATGACTGATCCCAGGAGGCACTGGTTTCCTTCCATTCGAGGAGATTATTTCAGTGCTTCTGCTGGTTATCTTRTCCAAAATACACCAAGACCAACCTCCAAGCTGCTAGGTGATACTGCAGTACAAACAACATTTTCTTTTACATGGATGTGCTTTTTGCCAGAGTGTATCCTCTCCCTCTCCAGGCAGAAGCTGTGTGATCAGCCTGAACAGTTGCAGGGACTGATTCACACAGCTACTGGCAGGCCTTCCTCGGCCCGTTGTCATGATCTAAGGAAGAAATTGTCTTCAAAATTGAACTTCTTAGTTCTTTTCAGCTCTTAGAAATGACAAAGAGGGTTAAAACAGCCTGGATAAGAAGAAAAAGACTCATTGTGCAACAACTCCTGGCTGTCTCTTAGGTTACAAAGGCAGGAAAAAGATTCATATTTACAGTTGCTGGCAGAGGGCTGGTTTTATTATTGGCAGTTTACCCCATTTGTCTTTTTAGAATCACTTTCATTACCAAAATCTTGAGATAGAAACTTTCTACTAAATTTCTAGAGTGAGTAACTGTAGAAGAGGTGAGTGGCAGCAAAATCTAGCAAAGCTTGAGAGCTGTTTTGAAGTGGGAGTCATCCTTCCAGACAGGTCTCTAGCTCCATGCTGGGGTGGTGAGATGCTCCTCTGCCCTGGCAGGGGCTCATGTCTGTGGCTGAGTGCGCATGGGCAGCTCATCGCTGCCAGTTTGATCTCACCCCTCTGGGTAGGAGGTATTAAGCTCCAGAAGGAAGAGGCAAACTTGAAATTTGGTGGGTACAGACCCTTGTTTCACTTTTGCGAGATGGAGAGGGAGATGACAGAACACTTGTGAGCTACTTTTAAAACCTGATGATCAGTCTTGATGTTCTGTGAAACTTGGAATGAGGCAAGGACCAAAAATGTATGTTAAAACCCATAATCCAGATGACCTACCTAAGGCTTTTCAAATTCTGATGTTGATTTTTGTCATGTGGAAATGGTGCTGTACTGAATTAGCTAAGACTGCTTCTCTAGGATGCTACGGATAAGTTGGGGGTTGTTTTGAGTAAAAAACAAAACAGTCTTTACTACAGACTGATTAGATTAAAAACAAGAGTAAAAGTAGGATTTATTGTTGGTCCAGATGGGTATTTTACTTTCAATTTTCTTTTTAATCTAACTGTCTAAACAAGGCAGAGTTTGTGCTCCTAAGTGTTTACAGTACAAAGACAGACTGCATTATGAAAGAGAGGAAACAGAGTATTGGAAAGACAATGGCAATGCAGCTAAAGAAATGGTATTACCTGGTCAGCCGTGATGTGTCATTTATTTTATTTCACTCCTACTTTCTGTCTTCTCTCCTCCAATCTTTCAGCTGCCAAGAGAATCTCCATTTTTCCTCCCCTCAGTCCACGTGACTCATAATTATTTACTGATATGCAGCCATGGAGCTGCTTGGCACATCACTGAAAAATATCCTCATGGCCACCCCACAGTTGAAAAGAATTATTTGTCAAAGATATTTCTTTGACACTAAAGACATTTTCCAAAATAATTTTATTTCAGTTTTCCGTCTTTGTGGTGACAAGGAGGATGAAAATATTGCCATGAACATACGTGTCTCCCAAATGTCATGTGGCAATTGAACATTACAGAATCACAGAATCACAGCATGGCTGAGACAGAAAGCAACCTCTGCAGATCATCTAGTCCAACTCCTGCTCAGACTAGTGTCACCTAGAGCAGGTTGCTCAGGGCCATGTCCTGTCAGGTTTTTAATACCTCCAAAGATGGAGACACCACAACTTCTCTGGGCAACCTGTGCCAGTGTTCAGCCACCATTTCAGCAAAAAAGTTTTTTCCTACATTTAATGAATTTGAATTTGTGCTCATTTCCTATTGTCCTGTCACTGAACACCACTAAGAAAAGCCTGGGTCTCTCTTCTTTATGCTCTCACATCAGGTATTTATGCACACTGATAAGATCCCCCCTGGAGCCTTCTCTTCCCCAGGCTGAACAGTCCCAACTCTCTCAGCCTGTCCTGGTATGGGAGGTACTCCAGTTCCTTAATCATCTTCATGGCCCTTCACTGGACCTTCTCCAGTACTCCCATGTCTCTCTTGTATTGGGGAGCCCAGAACAGGACCCAGCACTCCAGATATGTCTCACCAGTGCTGAGGGGAAGGATCACCTCCCTCGACCTCATGGCAATGTGCTTCCCAGGAAGCTGTTGGCCTTCTTTGCTGCAAGGGCACATTGCTGGCTTATGATCAATTTGGTGTCTACCCCCAGGTCCTTCTCTGCAGAACTGCTTTCCAGCTGGTAGGCTCCCAGTGTGTGCCTGGGATTGTTCCTCCCCAGGGGAAGGACCTTGCATTTCCCTTTATTGAAGTTCATGAGATTCTTTTGAGCCCATTTCTCCAGCCTGTCCAGGTCCCTCTGAATGGCAGCACCACCATCTGGTTTGCCAATCACTCCTCCCAATTGTGTATCATCTGCAAACTTGATGAGGGTGCACTCTGTCCCAGTGTCCCAGTTATTAGCAAAGGTTTTAATCAGCACCAGTTCCAGTATTGATGCCTTGCATACAACACTAGGGACTGGCCTCCAACTGGACTTTGCGCCACTGATCACAACCCTTTGAACCCAGAAGTTCAGCCAGATTTCAATCCACCTCAGTGTTCGATTATCTAGCCCATACTTCATCAACTAGTCTATTAGGATGCTATGGGAGACAGCACCAAAAGCCTCTCTGACGTCAAGATAAACAACATCCACTGGTCTCCCCTTGTCCACTGAGCCAGTCATTTCATCATAGAGGGCTATCCAGTTGGTCAGAAGTGATCTGCCCTTCCTAAGTCCATGCTGACTACTCCCAGTCATCTTCTTGTCCCTAATATATTTATACACGGTTAGTAGTCAGGTGTCTGACTATAACTGAAAGTTAACCAGAAACTTGACAGATCAATAAATTGTGTCAAAGAACTAAAATTATCTGGAAAGCAAATGATAAAGACCTTTGTTAAATTGCTCAGAGAATTCAGATACTTCTTGTGCTTCATGATTTTTACTACATGGTATGTTAAGTTGTGCTGGTTTTGGCTGGGATAGAGTTAATTTTCTTTACAGTAGCTAGTATGGGGCTGTGTTTTGGATTTGTGCTGGAAACAGTGTTGATAACACAGGGATGTTTTCGTTACTGCTGAGCAGTGCTTACACAGAGTCAAGGCCTTTTCTGCTTCTCACACCACCCCACCAGTGAGGAGGCTGGGGGTGCACAAGAGGATAGGAGGGGACACAGCTGGGACAGCTGACCCCAGCTGACCAAAGGGATATTCCACACCTTATGATGTTATGCTCAGCATATAAAGCTGGGGGAAGAAGAAGGAAAGGGGGGGACGTTCGGAGTGATGGCGTTTGTCTTCCCAAGCAACCATTACGCGTGATGGAGCCCTGCTTTCCTGGAGATGGCTGAACACCTGCCTGCCGATGGGAAGTAGTGAATGAATTCCTTGTTTTGCTTTGCTTGCATGTGGTTTTTGCTTTACCTATTAAACTGTCTTTATCTCAACCCATGAGTTTTCTCACTTTTACCCTTCCAATTCTTGCCCCCATCCCACTGAGGGGGAGTGAGCGAGCAGCTGTGTGGTGCTTGGTTGCCAGCTGGGGTTAAATCATGACAGCCCTTTTTGGTGCCCAACGTGGGGCTCGAAGGGTTTGAGATAGTGACAGGTTTGATTGGAATGTGCTAGATCGAATTTATAGCTGTTATTGCTGTTTAACTATTAATTGGCAGGCTCCTGTGCTTGCCATGGGGCTTGCTTGCCTTACTRTATATTAGAGTCYAGTGCTTGTTAGTGGCTGCTTTTTGCTTTCGCTACTTGCTGTACTGCTGATCATCTTACTGTGCTGTGCCTGGGAACATTTTGATAACAGCAATGGCCATGCGCCTGGGCTGGCAGATGGCCAGGGCACCGCTGCTGTTTCTGTGCTGCTGTACTGGACAGGCTGGAACTCCAGTGTGAACTCGAGTTGAAGGGACTGTGACCTGTGGATGAGTCCACATGGGAGCAGGACACCCCAAAGCATCTGTGGCGATAAATAAGTCCACACCAGAGCAGGTACATCTTGAAGCATCTGTGGCTGTGGCTATGTCTGTGCCCCAGCATGTATACCTCCAAATGGATTGTGGCCCAAGGATAAGTCCACACTGGAGAAGGTACACCTCAAAGTATCTATGGCTGTGGATGAGGTCATGCTGGAGCACCTCAAAGCATGTAGTGGGACTGAGTGAGCGGCTGTGTGGTGCTTGGTTGCTGTCTGGGGTTAAACCACAACACAAGTCAATATAATATGGCAAGTTCAATTCAGTTTCTGTAGCTGATCATGTGTTTTATTCTAGCCTCCATTCTCTGTGCTTCTCATGGGCTTTCTGTCCTGGACCGACACATCTTGGACTATATTCTAATTGCTCAGCTTCAGCTAGAAGACTGGAGAGTGTTTCTACAGTATTCCAGCCTGCAGTGGGGTAAGAAAAGCAATGTGTCCTTACTAACATGTCTTCAAAACCCTCAGGAAGAAAATGTAATTTACTTCAAAACCTCCCATCTCTTGGGGGCATGATCCAGATAGGCTATTATATAAAAGGCAATGGACACTGTCCTTTATCTCCCAATTTAACACTTGCACACAATTATTTTAACATAAAATCATGTCTGCCACTGTCATTGTTCCAAGCTCCATTCTGGAAGGACAGGTATTTTCTGCAAATGCTTAACAAAATTTCATGTGCCTTTGGGAACCTTAGGTAGGATTCATGAATTAGGGGTGGCCTTTGCTGTTTAGGCTGCAAGTTATTTAGCACTGTCATATCTGAAGTGCCCGTGAACATTCACCAATACATGCTGTTATGAACCGTGGGCATTATAACAACATCAAGGGCAAAGGATTTTTAGGTATCTGTCAGGTATGCTGTAGATGCAGGAGGTTTCAGGATTGCAGCTTTGGAATGGGCACCGTAGTTCTAATCTAGGCACCAAAATCCATTTGGGTATGGTCTGATATGTGCTGTTGTCTGTTCCTGCCACCAGCATGGAGACACACTTCGATGTAAATAAGAACTTGAATAGGCTGTGCTTCTGCATTTCCTTTACCAAAAGCCTTTTTTCCCTTACGTACGATACCTAAGAAATGCTTGGGTAATGCAGGGTCCAAATGACTCTCTTAGAAACTACAGTCACAACATGCAAAGCCTTGTTTCTGAAATAAAAGACAATGCATGCCATTAGACGTCCTTCCATATGTTTCAAAGGATCTGGCCCGGCTGCTAAATACAGTGCTGGTCACATCTTTCGTGCAAGAAAGTCATCTTCCTTGTGAGAGAGCAGATCTGCGTGCTGATTGTTCTCTGACTGTAACTAGGACATGTGAATGCTCTGTTTCTTATCAGAGTGCTGGTATCTGTTCCTCCTTTCAGAGAGTTCATCCAGCTGGCTTATGGCTCTCACAGCTCAGCCAAGAGGGTGGGGGGAAGGGGGTTAGCCCAATAGTTTCAGTAAATTACACACATTCATCAGCCCCTTGACTTCTACACTCAAGTTCTTGCCTTTTATGGCAGACCCAAGGAAAATGATATAATGGTATGCCATACAGCATGTGTACATAGGGAGCTGGGGAGATATTTCATATATCTTTACAAGTGTTGTTTTGCAAACTTTTCTAAAGGAATTTTGAATTTATAGTCTGATAAGCAATTTCACTACAAAGGATAACTGGATCTCTATCAGAAGGTACGTGCTCTGTCAGAGCAAAAGAAAGAAAGAAAGAAAGAAAGGTGTGGGTTACTGAATGAAGCTCTCATCCATATGCAAGTGTGCATGCACAGTCCATAAAATTCTGCTTTTGACGTCAGTAGCAAAATTCTCATTAAAGCTGGGATTTTACTCTTGGCCTGTGCTAGAAAATGAATTTGCATAGCTGTTATTGTTTCATGCAACAAAAAAAAAAGAGTGGGTTTTTTAATGAAATGGTAGTAGAAAGACACCATTGTCTTCGTGTAGAGTGGGCTATTGTGAAAGAAACTTGCTAAATTAAATCCTTAGCACTGTTTCCAGATTTTAATGTGAGTTTTGGGAGGGATGGGAGATTTCTCTTGATACATTCCAACAAGTGTTGAGCTTTCTTTTGTGTTACGGAGCTCTGATGGTCTGGCTTTCTCCATAGGACTTCAGTGGAACATCTCCAATTTCTGCTAAATGTGGAGCTGGCCAAATAAAGTTGCACAAAACAGCAAATTGAGGATAATCATGCCTAAGTGTGTGGGCATTTGGGATCTCATCCAAATGAATCCAAAGAGGAAGTGGTATGGGCCTGATTCTCACCTCACTCTTTTTCTATCACCAAGTTATGCTGTTATAAATCAACAATGGGTGATTTATTTTCTTGCTAGATTCTTTGCATAGATACTAGCAACTCAATGCATTAAGCACTACCATTTTATGATTCATCTACCAAGGGACCCCTAACTCTCAGTACCACACCTTTAAAATTATTTTGCAGGAAAAGTAGAAGAAATGCAAGGCTTATTCTTATATTTTGTTGTGCCCTAACTTGATATGTTACTTGGCTTTGAACCCATACAGCAGTTTAAATGGATGAAAAAGGAACATATTTGGGTTGCCTGACCGCTACCAATAAATGCAAAAGTGCCAAGCCACGTAACATAAGCCTCTTGAGAAGGCGTTAAGGATGTACAACTGGTGAGTTACCAACAGTTTTCACCACACCAATCATCCAAACATAGTATGGGCCACTTAGCTTTCTGAAACTAATTAACAGGAATTCGTGGCTGAAATTAGTGGTTCTCGAAAGTCTTTCCCACCATAATCTCCCATAATCCTCCTTCTTCAAATGACACTATTCATTATGGGCCATATCCTGTGTAAGGTGAACCTACACAAACATCCATAAGACTGCCAATTCTCAACCTTGCCTTGGATTCACAACAGGATTTGGGTGAGGGGAAGCTGGATTTGTCCAAATCCACACTTCAGGACCTGCAAATCCATGTAAACTGTTTCTGACCCAAAGCTGGCAAACCTGTTCTGGATAAAAATAGGAATGGTTCACACAGCTCTGTCATACAACCTTGCTTCTTCACCCTAGTAAATAAAATTTCCTTTGTCTCTTCTGCACTCTGAAAGGTGACTAAAAACATAGACTCACTTTAAGCTAGGTTGGCTCAGAACGGTCATCCTTCAGTAAATCCGCTTGAATTTTTCCACTGATCTATTTTAGCCTGAGTTGACAGACTTCTAGAAATGCTGGTTGGAAGGGACATCTGGAGGTCATTGAGTCCAATCTCCACCTCAAAGCAGGATTATTGCCAGCACTGACCATGTCAACCCCCTCTCTACTTTGCTGTTATTTTTTGAGAGTCAGATAATCCCACCATGGTGTCTTACAACCACAAAATAAAATAGAAGAAGAAAAGACTTCTGAAAAGACTCACTGAAAACATCCAAAAGCAGAATGGGAATAGTTTGGTCTGGATTTTAGGAGGCTTTATTACCCTCTGTCATCAAGAATCCCTGTGCCCAGTGATAGGCAATTAGGAAATGGGCAGGTCAAACTTGCTTCATGAGGCTGCTGAGAGAACAGTCTAAGTGTCCACCGCGGAGCAGAAAAATGAAAATAAAACCCAGTTAATGTATGTAACAAGCTGTAGTTACTGGGTCAGCAGAAAAACAGCCCTCCTCAAAGATTTATATCCTGCATGAATAGTTTACTGCTCTTTTGGAAGAAATGACCTAAGCCGGCACAGGACAGCAAGAGTGAACAAGTCATTGCTCACAAACCCTAGCAGAAATACTTGGAATGAAAAATAGTAGAAAACACCCTAGATCCTTTTTCCTTCAAATAAGCAGTTTCATCTGATTAAAGGGCAGGTGAAGAATGCTCTGTTTAGAAATCTGAAATTATGGTGGGTAACATCTGAAGGATTGTGGCTTCCCTGTGAAAGCTTTTCTTGGAGATGGCTGGCACTGCAGTGCAGCGTGGTGTGTGCTGGCTGGACGCTGGGATGTGTCACACTGCAGCTAGGACTAACAACACCCTGAAGGGTGAAAAAATAAGGCAAGCTCGCAACTTCAGTGGCAAAAAAATCAGTCTTTCCAGAGAAGGCAGCAGGATAGTGATCAGCAGATCTGCACTGAACTACCTTGGCCCCCAGCAGCCCTGTCCTGCTCCTTCACCCCAAGTGATTCCTCCTTCAGCAGCCGCTCCGGGTAGCTTTTGGATGACCTCTGACCTGTCCAGATCAGATATTACCATCCCACCTATCTCCCCGCAGCACGGCAGGATGGACAGTCAATCTGCTCCTACCAGAAGGAAAGCAGGTCTGCAAGGGGCCGGCTGGGGACAGCTATGGCATCTGGCAAGGAGGACAGGGCATTGCCAATGGGATCTTTTGGCTGTACTAACTCCATGCAGAATTACTTGGGTCTGAATCATTCAAAGGTAGCTTTGTAGGTTTTTTAGTGATAAATGATCACTGTAGACCCCCTGCCTATATAACACAGGAAGAGCAAAACTGCAGGAAAATTTAGGGATTTGCAGAGATCTGCATATTTACTGTATTTTGGCCATGAAATCATAGTTCCGAATCCACAAGCATATAACTTCTACTCCATCACTCAATGTGTTTGTACCTAATGTATACACCCATCAATATATAGCCTTGCAGAGTACTTTCTCATCTGTCCCCCGAAAATGCTTAGAGCACTTTATGCATTCATTTAGCTTCTCAGTATTAGCGATGGGTTATATTGAGATGTCTTGAATTCAAGGACGTTAGACATGTTTGGGGGGCTCCTGTGGGTTCAGGATGTTAAAGTTCACAGTTCATGCATGAAGCATGTGAATCCCAGTTTAGTCTGAGGAGAGCAGCAGGACAAAGGGCTTGTCACACATGCTGAGTCGTTGGAAACACGATCACATGAGGTTAGAGTAGTCATCATAACTGATGTTAGGGTCATATCTTGTTTCTGATGAGTTTCAGCTGGTCCTGCCCTGGAAATATAGAGCAGCTGGTTTTTAAAGTTTCATAAAATGCTGTATAGGCAACATAGATGGAATTCTAGAATAACTTTACCTAAAAGATGCTTTAAGCTTCACAATTAACCGTAGATCCTCTTTAGCTATATTACTGCCATGTTCATGTGGCTGACAGAAAGAGCCAGACACCCAACGGGAACATTAGGATCATACAGTCTTACCTTTTGCAAGCCAGGAAAACCTTGCCCAATAACTTCTGCACTGAGATTATAGTTTCTGTTTCAGCTTTACGCATACCTTTTAGAATAAATATCCATTTATGACTTAAAAGCTTCAGGTGTGGGAAAATGTAACACATCCATACCCAAATTGCTCCAAAGCTTAGGTAGTTTCCCTTTTAAAGATTTGTGCTTCATTTTTCATCTGCTTGTCTCATTCCAGCTTTCAACCACTTGATCTCAATATGATTTTTTCTGTTAAATCAGAGTCTGCCATGATCTGAAGTATTTTTCCATGTAAGCATTTGTAGGCTGGAATTAATTCACTTCTAAATCTTCTCTTGGATAAATAAAATAGACTAAGTTTCTTAAATCTTAATCTGTCAGGTATGTTTTATAGACCCTGAGTTGTGCTTATAAACATTTTCTGAACACACTCCAGTTTATCGGTGTCCTTTTTGAAGTAGCGCACTAGGTCTATACTTTGGTAATGCTCTCATTCATGTTGGAGACAGAGATAATACCCCTTTTCCTATTTTGATTGCCTCTTGCTTCTGCAATAAAGGATGGCATTCACAAACTTAGCTGCTATGTTGCCATAAAACCACATGCTTCATGGGCTGCCTAATATGATTTTTATGTGTTTTTCAGATTGATCCACAGGGTAAAGTTCCATATGTTGTAAGGATGTTCTATCCTTACTGTTTTTCTAGCATTATGGTCCAGCACTGACATATTGCTCTATTTACCAACTGACTCTTACCAGTACATATAGGTGTTGTAACCAGGCAATTATTTACAAATTCCACTTCTTTTATTCTTTCCCACTTTCACTAGCACTGGYTTCATAAATTCTTCCCATACACTGAAAAAGTCATTGAGCATCTTTTGGCCAAAAGCAGATCTCTGAGAAGTGTACCAGGAATGATCTTCTAGTACACTGTTTCTCCATTTTCCATTATTTTGAAGCAACTTTTAATATATGTCTATTATACTCTCTATTTTTAATACAGTGCTAAGTCTGGAATGTGTTTCTTTTATCTGCACACCAAATGGGACTCAGTCAAATACTCTGTTGTTTCTCTTTGCTACTCGTGCAACACTAATAATGAAAAGCTTATGTAGACTCTGCAGCATCCTAACTGTGCTTATTGACTATAGGACACAAACATACCAGATCTAGCTCCACAGGACTTTGGTCAGTCTGCTGGGAGCCATTGTTTTCTGCTTTAAAAGACATTAGACCTTAGACTGGCTGATGTGCTACCAAACTGCTTAAATGGCTATTGGCAGTTCCCACACATTTCACTTACAGATGTCATAGTAGCGCAGAGCAAACCCTAGGGCTGTTTTTGGCAATGATGGTGAAACACAATCATGGTGATGATGATAAGCTACCAGCGCTGTTATCTTTCTCAAACATCAAATTTCCTCAGAAAAGACACCAAGGTTATGTTACAAGGCCTGTTATCAAAAAACTATATCTTAAATCATTTGCTGTAACAACCTTTCTGCGACTTCACTCAACACCTACGCCAGGCTACCCAGCTATACACATACTGTGATTATCATATTTACTTTTCAAATATTGGCATTAAATCAGAATTTTCAGTCCTCTGCTACTCTCAGGGTTGGTTTACAAGAAAATCAACATTACCAGGTTAGAAAAGCTCTTTCCAGCTGGAGAGAGCTGTATGAAATTCTTCCATTCTGTGCATCCTAAGTCACCATTTCACCATGAGAATTTTTTTTAGAATTCCTCCCTTTATCCCAATCCTATTCGTCRGAGATTTTTTTTAACTAATACTTTTAGCCTTCCTTATCAGGTACCTCCATTTCTGAGTTCTGATTACCTGTTGAGCATCACCTGTGATTTCCATAATATTTTTGTTTGGACTGGATTATTTGTTTATTGTTATTGTCCAATGGTTTGTTCATTTTAGCTGTTATTTGCCAGCAGGACTGAGTGAGCAGGCTCCCAGAGTCCCAGCAGAGCAACTTCTTCAACATAAAAGCACGCTGCAGGTGTCAGGGCACAAACCCTCTCACCACATCTGATACATTCGGGGACGGACAGCGAGGGGATGGTATGTCACCTCCTGTGTGTCACAGTGCTCCTGCATCAGAGAGAGCGGGGGCCCCAGCGCAGAACTATGGGCGTATCTTGTCACTCAGTCACATCTCTTCCTGCAGGCTCTGCTGGTGTCAGCTGATCTGATCTCTTACCTGCCATAATCTAAGCTTCAGGGCTTCATTTGCTTTGGATAAACACCCTGCAATCCAGGTGCTTATCTAACCCAGTTCACATGAAACAGCACCCACTGCACCACGCTGAATGAACCATGTGCCACAGATCCATACATCCGCTGGCCACGTGAGAAACACCATCAAAGCGGGATGTCAGACCTGCTATTATTGTGCCCGGGCAGAAGCTGCCAGAAGCAAGAGGAGAACCACAAAAAACAAGGGAGGAAGGCATAAGCACAGCTCCTGTGTGGCATGAATTAATTCTGTTCAAGGCACTTTTTGCTTATTTCTACCTCTTCACACTCTCTTGGTGTTTTACTTAATCCATTGACAAGCACCAGCTGTGCATTTAAACCATAGCTTCAGCTGAATCTTGGGAGTCGATGTCTCGAGAAACCTTGCAAGTGAGGGCCAAGGGCCACTTAACACACCTGATGTGCAGTCCTAGTGAACCATCCTGGAAAACTGCACAATTTTATGTGTCAATGTCAGATATCTTCAAAGATGGATGGTAGATCAAACACGTGGTAGAGGGTTCAGCAAAGTGAAGGTTATCTTTGGTAAACTGCACTTCTAAAATGCTTCAATTAATACATCAGTTGCTTTGCTTACATATTCTAGAGGAGATTATCTTACATAAACTCAATAAAAAATACAAAGATAAATTACCATAAAGATAGTATTAATATTTAAGAAGTTACAACATAGTTTTGTGGCATTAGGTTATGTATATTAAATTAATAATTAGGGACGATGTTTAAGAATATTGTTTTCAGCTAGAGGCACCAGATTAAGTTTAACGCATAAAATAACAAAGAAAGATTCCACTATTTCAACTTTACTGTACAGTTGATTAAAATCACCCATATGTGATGTAACTGTACCTCTTTTACACAGACAAAATGGCAGTTGTTGATAAGTATCCATTAAGTTTTAGATTTTGCAGAGGATGTGATTTCTTGAGGTTAGTGAACACATCTTCCCCATCTCAAGCTAATACCCTAGTATTAGTACCCTATATTCAGTACAGAGTGTGAGTTCACAGTATCTCTTTCTGCACATTACCATGGGTCCTGAGATAAGTATTGTGTCTGGATAAGTGATGCATTACTGGAAGGATAATATGCTATGAACTATGAGTTTAACTTGTCAGATTAAAGAAGAGTTTCTTGTAAGAATCAAGGAGAGGTAAGCAGAACAGTTGGTTGCCATTCTACTAAATAGGTTGAGCTGCCTTTTTTTTAAGAACTCATTTCAGAGAATAACTTCCCTTTTTTCCAAATACCAAGCTGATTACATGATTTTGCAAACACTGCACAGAACTGAAAATCAAAAGTTTCTCTTGGGAAAACGTACACAAAAGATGTCAGCATGTTGAACCAGAAAGAAATGTTTCATTTGGAAGCAGTTCGACCACAAACTGTGGCCAAACTGTGGCTTTCAGAAAATTGTGTTTCAGTTGTATGACCCATCTGCTCCCACATGACAACTATATGACTATGTTGCATTACCTATTATGCAGTGTAATCTGACTGATTATGCTCATGGTGTATCACGGGGGTCATGTATCCATTATGCATCCCACCAAAATGTCCTGGCAGATGGGAGGGGGCATGTGGCAGCTGAACTACAATTTCCACAAAGCATCACAGCAATGCAGAAATTTTTTAATGTTGGATTGAGCAAAAAGGTGATGTTTCCCACTGGGGATGTAGAAAAAATTGCTTTTGATTAAAAGTGTTTTGATATTTCCAAATTGAAACAGCTGGACCAGCCTTCACCCCACCCTCCCAGGCTCAAATTTTCACTTTCAGGACAAAAAGTTTGCAGAAAGCGAACTCTTTACATGTTTTAATTAACTTCATCAAAGAACAGCTTCTTTATTAAAAATGGTTCAAAAGTTGAAAAATCCTAGTTCTAGAGTAGAATTAACCTCCTAATACTCAATCTACATTTGTTTTAAAATTGTTTAAGTTGAAAGGGTTCAAAACACCAGAAGGAATTACCCTAGCCTAAAATGGTCAATATAGTTTACCAGTCAGTGTGGACTAATGGTTTGGCCCCATCAATCCTGGCCAGTTCAGCCACTTTGAAAGTATTTTATTCTGAAGTAGTCCTAAATTACAGTGTATTTGAACAGTTTCAGCAATATAGGTTTTGGCCTAGTATGGATATAGGTTAATAGTTTTGTGGTGAGGTAAAAGGCCAAAGCTATGCTCAATATATAGCGGTGGAAAGCTGACATTAAAAATGCATGATCTATCTCTGTAATGTCAAAAAATTATGAAAAAACCATTATTTTTCACATCCTTGTGAAGATGTGAGAGTCACTGGAACAGTTTCCAACCACCAGAAATGGTCTACTAGCCGCACACGAAGATTTTGTTTCAATGCATCCAGGTGGTTTTTCAGATTTGCCAGCAAGGGAGAGTCTTCTTTTTCTGCCACAGCATCTCCAGACCTCTTCCAGGATGCAGCAGCAGGTCCGGATCAGGGTCTGGATTGAGGGGCACTGGTCCACAGCCATGCTGCAAGGCTGGGGTGAGCATTCCCGATGATACGCAGCTCCCCGGGAATGGAGGGGCAGCCCTCGCCTCCAGCCTCCCCACGATAGCTCTTCCCAGCCAAAGAGCCTCAGCCTGGGAGGGGGGACATGCTCAGGCCCTGACAGTGACCTCCACTCCAGCAGTCACCTCCACTGATCATCAGAGGCCTCGTCCGAGCCAAGATTTTTGGCAGTATGGTTGCACTGTGCATAGTTGCACTATCACAGCTCTGATTAGGGATGACATGCATTACTGCAAGCCGCAAAGCTGGGGAGAGAACACCTTGAATTGTGGGTACTTTTTTTCATGTCTGAATACAGTGAGCAGCCATGTAAATTCCTGGAGGGAGTTTATGGTAGACCAGCTTGGTCGATACAGCTGGGTTTGGGTTTGCTAAGGCTGACCTGATGCTATTTGCTGGCCAGAGACTTAACCAGAATGATTATGCACAGTACCAGCCTGCCAGAAGCACATCCTGAAGTTGCTATGGCAAAAAAGACGACTATCCCTTCTTGGAAGCAGCTCAGAACAGTAAAGCAATATGCTGGAAAACCATGTCTATCAATTATGTGCACAAAGTGTGGGGGGAGATTTTCTGCTGTAGCAATCACCAAGCACTAAATGCATTACAACCAAGGGTGCTGGGACTGGTTTGTTCCTATCGCACAGCTCCTTCCTAAGACTTTTCTACAGCAGGGTCTCAGCTGGCTGCCTCTAGAGCCAACAGAAAATTTCCGATTGGCTTTAATGTGAGCTAAGTCAGAGCAAAGGAAACATTGCAGCAGTGTCAGGAACCACATGATCATGATCTATACACAACTGTACCAGATCATCACTCTGTTTTTCTCAAAGTAGGAATGAGACATGTCAGAAGTAATTATCTTGCACTGCCGTAATCACCTATCTAGAAGGCATTAATACTGCACAGGTAATCCTTCTTGTCTGTGTCTGTCTGGACACAGTCAAGCAGAACTGCTGTCTGTCCTCTAAACCCTTAGGCTCTCTCGGATTTAGACGTGAGCAGCCACACGGTTCTGCACCAAAATTGTGGATCAAGGCAGAATCATCAGCTAACCGTTCACAAACTTTATCAGTTGTTTCTTCTGTTCCTTTCCATACACAAAGACTTCTTATGCTAAATTAGGTCCTCCAAACAAGTAAATGACGAACGGTGAGGTCTGTTTAGCTGCCACGGCTCCTTTAAGATTTTTAAAACAACTAGAACTCCTTATTGAAAAGAAAGGAGGCAGCAGAAGCTTATAATTTTCTTGTAAACCCTCACTTTTTTTACTCCTATAAAAGCAGAAAGAATGTAGAGCTAGGCTCCTCTCTATTTATTGAAGTAAGCAGGCCTAGGTTTACCAAAAAGGAGATCAACAAGGGTTTTAATCCTTCCCCCCAACAGTGTTAGTTCTTCTAGTGCAATTCTATAATGCAATGAAATGTCTGCTGTGGGAGCACTGGCAGTTCATGCAAGACCCGCTTTCTCCTTAGTGCACACGTACGTCTTCTTTCCAAAAAGCTGGGGAAAGTCTGCAGTGTTGCAGAGCAGCAGAGTGTGCGTGCGTGTCTCTGAGTGTGTGTGTGAACACTTGTCCTGCCACGCAGCCCTTCCTGCAGAGCATGACGCACTGCGTAGTGGTGGGCCAGTGATTTCCATTCATGTTGAGGCTACATCTGACTTTGTGATAAGGAACTGAAAGATTAATACATTACTCTAATATGTCCACTCAAATGACAGCGTAGTACCAATGGGCTCTATCCAAAGACTCCTTCCCTGTTGCAAAGTGTTTGTTTGAAACAAGATATACGCAAAGGGCTGATGGAGAATACAAAGTGCATTGTGTCAAGATAAAACACTACAAACAAAATGTTCCTAAAATGACTGTTTGTTAAGCTATCATTTTCTAACATAAGACACTGTGACAGAAGCTAGTCTGAGGCTAAGGCTTGAGAGAAAGCCAAGACGATTTGAAACAGTGCTGCAGGTGTTTCATGCTTAGTGACAGGGATGGAGGATAGCAGAAAGACACCTCCGTGACAAGCAGACACACAAATCAGTGTGCAAGCTCTTCTACTAGATAGAGCTGATGGGAGTTTTATGCCTGGAGCCTTTTTTAGTGCAAAGATAGCAGATGTAGTTAAAGCATTTTGAAAAGTCCAAAATGAAGTCTTTCAATTTTACCTCAGTTTTAGTTTTATTTAATGGCACTGAAATTTTAAAAAGGGGATCAAATGAAACGTCTCATTCCACAAGCAAAACACATGTATTTTTTCACCTTTCCAGCTTCATGACAATCTTTTAAAAATATTTGGAGTTGACAGAGACTATTTTTCATGTTTTTGGTACTGCGTGTCAGTCACAAGTCATAGAGCAAACTGAGCGGGAGACATGCAACAGTAAAGGGCACCACTGAAGAAGCAGAAAGGCCAATTCTCCAGGCCTTGAGTGAGAAAACTACACATTTTGAGTGCAAAGTGTGTCAGTGCGGCATAATAAGGTACCATGCAAAGACACCCAGGGTAGTTGTGAAGGCAGCACAAATTCTGCCTGGGGTAAGTGGAGCAGGGATGGATAACAAGAGATGTCCCTGAGCTGTTATGACTATACAGCTCCTGATCCCCAAACCAGCCCATTCAGAGCTAGCTTAGACACTGTGATGTACAGAAACCCGTGGTGATATGAGAGGAGGACCCATGGTGACATAGGGGAGGCCAGCAAAGACACCCAAAGGCAGACATGATGTGATGAGAAAGGCAGGCAAGGAGGAGAGCCACAGCATCACCAAGAGCCTGTGCCTAGGGGGTTCTGCATGGATGGGACGTAAGGAGGCAGCAGGGAGCACAGCAGGAGCCGAGGAAGGCCCTGACAACTTCTTTGCCTGAGGAGAGAGAAAGAGAAAGAAGATGCCTCTTCCAGTGTGAAGGAAGCTGCAGGAGCTGAGGTATAGCCCCAGGGGCTACAAGTCAAGTTAAAACTGAGGCTACAAGCAAAGCAGAAGATGGCATCAAGGTATCATTCAAGTCATGAACCTCGGTGGCAAAGAAATGGTGGTGACATCCGTAGTGGCAAAGGAAGAGGTGAGAGAAAAAGTGATAGCATGAGATCTCTGTGCAGATGGTATGACCCATCAGTGTCCTTAGTCCAGTGACAGGGAAACTGCAACGTCCTAATAGTCAAAAGCCAGAGGAAACATAAGCTGTTCACAGTAATCTGGGCAGGAACGTGCACGCAGTCTTCTCCTAATAGCTTAGGAGTTGCAGTTAATCCTGCAATTTATTACAGGGCCTACAAAACTGTGAAAAGATGCTAGTTATCTGTATGTAAAAAAACCTCTTGAAATCTTTGTGAGAAACTCCTGACCTTAAAAATACATGCATTTCCATGCCATTCTTTTCTCTAAAACAATAGTGATAATTTCAAGAGATTTACCTTCCTGTGAAAAGAAAGATAAAATTAGTTTCGGTGTTTACAGCCCATAACTAAGGCAGTAACAAAACAGACACATGGCCTTCCTAGGACTGACAGGTGTCCAGGTGTTCTGGGCAGGCCCAGAAATCCACATGCAAGTGGGTGATGCTCAGACACGCGTGTTGCCCAGTAGTAAGTTACACAGAATTATTATGAAGTGCTGGAGACTTGCCATGTTGAATATGTGAAAACTGAAAAGGTGTATTTTGTCAAAGTTTGTATTTGCATATTTTCAAACTTAGGTAAATGTGTATGCCAGTGAGTATGTGTATGGGTTTGAGATCACCGTCTGCAGTAGAGACTGAAGGGTTGCTGATTGGAAAATACATGTTTCTTTGTCCTCTTTCCAGCTTTTCACATCATTCTTCCTCTAATAGTCTCCTTCCATCAAAATTCTGACAGATAATTTTCCAAATATTTCAGTCCAAAATATCTTCACAGCAGTATTTTGCACAGCTCTAGCCAAAATGCACATTTCCCAATGAAATTTTACACCTTTAAAACCCTGGCCAGCCATCTAACCATGAAGGAGTTAACTCCAGACCCGTTTCTGTTTCTTAATTCCATTTCGGAGAAAATGTTAATCCTTTAATTACATACCATGTTCAACTGACAAAATGACTTTCCTATTATTGAAAAGCTCCTTGTTGTACTGACGGCTTTTGATAAAACGTGGCCACGGGGAAAAATGATAGATTTGCTATTGAGATGATTTTTTATATAAAAATTCAAGGGAGCATGCAATCCTCTTTAAAGGGACTATTATGTAGCCACAGTGGTTTCCCACTATGCAAAGCTAACTTCCTCTCTTCCTGGAACTATAAAGCCTCATGGTAAGCAAGCTCTGCTCTCAAAGCTGCAACGGGGAATTTTCAATTACGCTCAAGGCATTTAGCTTTTTGTCCCTCGTGCACCTCTTAGAAAATGATGCCCTCCCTCCTGATAGTAAGGTTACAAGGGGCTTCCATCAGAGGAATGCGTCCCTCTGAGGGTGGATGGCAGGGAAGCACACAGCAGACAGCATAGCATGCAACATGCTGAAATCCTGATTTTGTAACAGCAGGTCTAAGACAACGATGGCAAGCAGTAGAAATCAGACCATGTGCAGCACTAAGCAATGGTGAAAATTTCCTATTATCACTCGGGGGTTTCAGGAATAGTTAGCTGAAGTCATTGGGCATTTTGTCATTCATTACAAAGAGCTACAGATGAGAACAACTGGCTACATGAAATACTGTCTCCAGCAGAAACTGAAGTTACCTGCCCATCATTTCTTAATCCTGTATGCAGGGTAATCAGATCAGACCTCTCCTATCCCAGGATCTTACTGAGTCTTGTTTGGTAATGTTGTCCAACCATTCGAGCTTTATTATCCTTTTAAAGCTAAGAGCCCAGATCTGGGTGGACGGGCACAAAAATGTAAAGCACAAGAAATATTTCTTTGCAACTGGTCAGTTTTGTGAAAAATAATGATGACTTTCCTACTGTGCATGAACAGATACTCAGTTTCCAGTCTATTAGCTCTCATCGTATGTTCTAACTGGTGGAAAATTGATTAAAAATTAGCACTGGGTTAAGCTCCTACTGTCTAATCTTATTACATAGGGTTGATTGTGTTTCACACTAATAAGCTAAGAGGTTAGGACATTAATCTACTGTAAACAAAATGCTCCTATGAAATGTGATAGAAAAGATGGTAAAGAACTTGCTTTACCGCACTGCAGCTGACTTGTATCGCACGCTGTGCTCGTTAATGAAGACTAAGTTACAGACCATGTGCTTTAAAATTGCTATTCATGCTCTTGAAGTTTTCTTTCAAAATGTAGGGACTTATCCCTGAGAATACCAACATCATTAAAAAATAAGACAACTTGCAACATCTTTGTGTTATTTGCAAGTTCACGACCTATCAGAGGGACACGTCTTGACCAATGACAGAGATGGAGAGCAAATAAAGGTGACAGGACAGAGCTGCATGTGGTTTGGTGCTTGGTTTCTGGCAGCACGAATGTCTGATTGCTACTGAGTTATATATCAGACCTGGTATTGCATTAGGTCTGAATTCATTAGTTTCACACAGATGTGCATTGTGCAAACACAAGCATTGTTTTCCCCTCTGACTCAAAACCAGCACCTTTTATTTCAGGCTTTTTGGAATGAATAGGTGATTGCCTCATGGGTAAAGAACGGAGGTAAACTGAGCAGGTTCATTAGCATTCAGTTCTTTGCAGACTTGAGAACAACTTAAAAACTGGGATTAGCTCATGTAGATGTTGCTTGGGACAGTGGTGCTGGGAGGCCAAAATAATGCTGGTAAAGCTCTTTGAGCTCTTTGGATTGATGATCACTCTGCAGGTGCATAATACTACTATTGATCCCATCTGAAATTATTTTAATAACTACAAATCTCTGTAATATCACTTTGAAGAATAATCATAGGATTTAAATGACAGGTGCAATGAAAATAATGTCATTATCTAACTAAACAGAACAAGTAGTATTTATTGTTCTTAAGTTTCTGGTGATGATTTACTCATCAGGAAGATTTTGTGTTATCAATACGTAGCTCACCCAAGCAACCTGTGCCACCATTAAAAAACCCAGTTCCTTCATCCTTGTAAATGATGCAGCTAGAGGTATATTGGACACAATTCAGATTGAATGAGGTCACAGAAAAACTAGAAATTAGAATAGTACTTCTTGTTCTTAAAAACAATTATTTCCCACATGGATGTTAACTATGGTCCCAAGAAATAGGCCAGAAATGAATCTCCAGATGTCACAGAAGCGCATTGCATAACTTGGTCCACACCAAGCATCCAGAGCCAGAGCCACAGCCCTTCTGATGTCCTCTTCGTCATGCTCCGGGGAGAAAAGAGAACTTAAAGGTGATGCCCAAAGGGACCTTTTCTGCAGAAAAATAAAGCAGATAAAGCAGAGTTCCTCAGCAGCACACAGCTTTCCATCATCTGCTTGCCATTTCCTGCAAGGGCAGGGAGTTCTTGGGGGAGAAGCTGGAGCTCAGATTGGGACCACGTGCAGAGTGCCCAGGGAAGAGAGCTGTCCTGGGGAGGACACTCTGCTAGCAGATGCAAAACAGAGAGGGTGGAAAAGGGCCCTACATGAGTGAAGGGTTTGTATCAGTCCCTGCCCAGGTGAGGGTTAGTGGGGGTATAAAGGCAGCCTTGTCTTCCCTTCCGGTCACAGTGGTGGGACTAGACCACATCGGTACACACTCAGTACAGTCACTTATGCATTTCGACACTCTCCAAACTAATGCCCAGGCCCGTTTGAAGGACATGCTCTGGTGCTCGACAGTAAGATGAATTGGAATAAAGAGAAATAAAGAGTTCACAGCCAGGGGAAAAAATCCAATCTTTTGACTTGTGCCTTAAAATCAAATCCACTAAAGCTCATACCAACAATTTTTTAGCATGCCAGTGGAGCAGGCACCCAGATTCCAACTGTTTTATGTGGTGCTCATTATATCTGCCTGCTACAGCCTGACTTTATTGCTTTGAAAACATGTAAACCTCTTCTTGCTACATAGGTAAGCAAACCCTGGACAGCATTACCGAGGGTGAAGGGAAGGGAATGGTTTAGTGGCTAACCTTAGCACGAAACTGAAAGCCTGCGGTACAGAGCAAACAAGCTCCGTGGTTGGGGCCCGTCAGTCAGATTGCTGGTGGACAAGCAACTCTTAAAACGTAATCCCCGTCTCAGAATAACCCTCACTTATACTCTTATGAGTTCATAAACTCCTGTGGCTGGGGAGCTGCGGCGAGCAGCGCAGCCGGCAGCATTTACGGTGGCGGCACCCCGGTAGCGAGGCGTGCGCTTCCTGCCACCTAGAGGAATCCCAGCAGGTTCCCAATGGCCGGAAAATCTCTGGCACTGGGATTTCTGCTCTGAATTCATCTGTGCCATTTCTTCCCCGCGAAGGGCACCAGGGCGGCTGGTGCAAAACCAGCCGCTTCTGCCACCGCCAGCCCCAGAGTCCCCACAAGCAGGATGCAAACCACCAAGCAGAAGCTTTCCAGGCACCAAAGAATTTCTAACCTCAACAGCAGTGCCAGGAAATAGACCCTAATCCCAGGCAATTAAGTTTACAAGAAATACACAGCCCATGGGGGGACATTTAAGTGTGGCCAGCAAGGTATGTGTGGAGATTCATTCATGCTCCTCACCTCCCTGGCCCCCAAGAGGTCCACAATGCAAAATGAGCTATATAACTTTTAAATCTGGATGCCAGGTCGAACGCACCTGCTCTTTTCCTGTGTGCCACCAGACTAAATTGGCTGTTCACAACAGGGAAGAAAAACAGGGCCCTTTTCACAAGGCACCTAGACGGGTTTCTGGGGAGGAACCCAAGCTCATGGTTCATGTTTGGCAGCAGYGATGCAAGAAGCTGGACAGAGGAGCTGGGGGATAGATTCCCCATTAGTTAATAGGGCCATTAGCTCCAGGGCCTCCACAATGTTTCTCTGACATGCACCCAGACCTACATGCAAATCCACCACGGTGGAAGACGTATCAGGGCCTCCTCCCTCCTAGCCAGAAGGTGGTGTCAAGAAGGATTTAAATCCATCCATCACTGCTTGCAGAAAGCAGAGCCTCTGCAGAAAGGGTGTGCTCATCTGCAATTATAATGGCCAGCTGTAATTCATTGCAGCATGTAATTAAAATGCCAGCTGAGTCCTGGCATGTCAAGCGCATGGGTGTTTCAAATGAGATAACCAGGTGGCAGCTGGCACTGATGCTGCAAGCCAGAGTGGGAAGTGGGTGGTGGTTGGCCATGTGGGCTGTGACAGGACACAACCAGAGGCCTGAAACAGAGTGAGGGGACTCAGGAAGGCAGTGGGGGTGTGGAGCTAGAGCTATGCAGGCATAGAGACTGGGCATCAGGATTTTGGGAAGCCAGTGGGCTAGCTGGGGTGGGGGCTGGGACCGAGACAGGGGCTGGCTGGGCCAGGAGGCTGGAGTGAGGGTAAGATGTGTGTGAGCAGAGGGGAACAGAAGAAGACTAAGGAAAACAGAGCAGAAAACTAACTCACGGACAGGGTGAGGGAAAGCCCCTCTCAGGGAGCCTCTCTTCCTGCAGCAGCAGGTCCTACTGGACCCTCCAGCCTCCAGCAGACTGGGGAGCTGCAGCGTCTGCTGTTGAACCTCCTCTGCTAGCAAACCTGCCAGGGAGAGGGTGAGAAGTAACAAGGACAGCGTGAAGCCAAGGGGAGACTCGCAGCTGCAGAGGCAGAGGGTGTGCACACTTGCTTCGGAGCCTGGAGAATAACCCCGTGTCTTCTTGTCCCACCGTGCCTCTTCTCTCAGCTGGATTTCATCTTCCTCCAGCATGGGCTCCTCATGGGGGAGGACAACCTGACACTGCTATCAGTTACCTCGTTAGCAAAATTGGCATTGGTTTTCGAGCACTTAGAGGTGTAGGCCTTTTAACTAGAAGGAGCTTTTCAGCTTCATAACAGAGCTCTGTGGTCTGCTGTTACAGTCTCCCCAAATGGCCCCAAAGGTAAACACCCGATTTCTTAACGCTCAAAGTATATGCTATTTGGAGAAGTTTTGAAGCAGAAGGTGAAGCTAGTTTTGATCTAGTCTTAAGCAACATACAGGAGCTAATTCACCTAAGAAGAGGACTCGTGCCACTGACTAGCAGCAGCTGTTAAGTTAAGTTTGATACCCAGGAAAGGACTCGGAAAGGAGCAATATTTTACAAAGGGGAGATTTCACTAAAAGGTTGAGGTTAGTTACAAAAGACCGATAGCTTAAAGGGAGTAAAACCCCCAAAAGTAGTTTAGATATGAAAGATGACTGCTGAGACTCAGAAAATGTATGTACCACCAAATAAGAAAGGAAACCAGACAAGCAAGAGACTTATCAATGTAACTAGATAGCAGTGGGGTTCTTTGAGGAAAAGACAAAATCTTCAGAATTTAGAAATTTGACACAGATGAAGTCAATAAACAAGAACATAAATTAGAGTAGGATCTAAGAGAGAAAAGGATTAAGTTGGATTTTGCATGGCAAATAGCATAAGGCTTAAAAACAAACACTACCAGGTCACTTAGGTGTACCTGAATCAGTGAACCTGTGAAAGAAATGGGGGAGGTCTGATGACTAGACAGACTATAAAGGGTAATTAAGAGAGATGAAGATATTGATGAGAAGCTGTGCAATTTCTTTGCATTAATCTTCACTGCTAAATATATTGGCGCAGCTCTTAACTGGTAATAACAATGAAATATCTGCAAAGATGGAGGTGTCAGAAGAAAACTTGGAAGTAAATTTATCATCTGAACAGTTCTAGAGGACATACATCTGAGATTTATGACGGAGATCAGGAATAAAGTAGTCAAACAGGTAACAAAAATAGCAGTTAGTGTCCAATAGGTTGGAGAGTAGATAATGTATCTGTATTTAGACCATAAATAATAAAGTATCTTAATCCTAGTCATAAACATTTGCATTATATCACTGCTAGCACAGTTTGAGATGGCTTGCTTCTTTCTCTGTGCATTTAGAAGCCTGAGTCTGGATTTCTTCTCAGTGCAATCATAATTCTGATTTATGAGCATGACATGATGACTTTACAGAGGCAGGCCTTCCCAGAGGGGAGAAGGACCCTCCTCAGGCTGAACGTTCCTAGAGCCCATCACCCTCTTTGGGACATTGATGGAGGCTCAACTTTTCAGTCTCCTCTTCCTTCTACTGAAAGAAAACAAAGGGCATTCTACCTTAAAATTGTCAGAGAGAAAAGTTGTAAAAGAATGTCTTCTACAGCTTTGGATTCCATTATTTTTCTATTAAGCTTTTTCTCCCCTCTCACCACTCTCAGTTTTTCTCTAAGTCCTAGGGGTTTTACTTATTATTTACTTAGTGTTTTATTTTCAATTTTTTGATCACTTCGTCTCCATTTTCCTCTTTCTGCCTTTCTTTCTCTCCCCTGCCAGCCTGGGCAAAACACAATATGACCTAAAGTGTGGGGAGGTCTATGTTTATTTTCATATGCCAGGGATTATATATTTAAAACCCTGGATACCAGCACAATCATAAATATCCTGGAATCATATGCTACACAACAGTTCTAAGATTAACAAAACTCTCGGGCATATAATTGTATCATAACAGATTCAGTTTTCTTTCTGTCTATACAGCAATATTGCTCTAAATATTTGTTTCTTTCACATGTTTTAGTTGAGGTTTTAAATCCAAAGTAATTTCTTTTCATTGTGAAAGAAAAAGATGGAGACTTCTCTTTCCATAGGGCTGAGGAAATGTTTAAAGAAAATAGATTTCAAACCTAAAACACAGCAGCCTGGTCCACTGCAACTGAATTCTACTCTTTTTCCATATACAGTCAACTGACAGCATTTTTTTATTTCTTCTTTTGCAGACCTACAGTCTATCTAGTATTGACAGATGACAATCTCCTATGTGAAATTCCTCACTTGGCGAGTGAGTCTCACCCAAATCCCCTAGCTCACTTTTTGATGGTATTATGTTGAAGTTCAGTTGGAGCAGGAAATGTTTCCATAACTGAGACATGTCTTTTTTTCCTCTTTGCAAAGTCTGGTATAGTAATGAATGGATAATTGATAAAACGTCCCACTCTCACTGTCCTTCCCTGGACTCATGAAGTGCTCCAGTGCGAAGATCACCCAGCTCGCCCTTCCTTGCCCTCTGCTGCATGACCCTCCCCAGGACAATGTTCCAAGCCGGGTTCTCAGACTTGTCATCCCCAAATCTCACCCCGGTTCCTGGCTTCCTTTCTTCTCAGCTAAACTCTTACTATGTCTATCTTGCCTTGCAATCTCCTCGCTCTCTGCATCTCGAGTTGTCTGTGAAGCTGCATGCATAGTCTAATACTGCTGTCAGTAGGGCTCGTTGAAAACAAATCCTCCTGGACCAGTGTTCCTAAGTGGTTTGGAGCTGATTTTCATTTATGCTACAGCTCAGCGCAAGCCAGAAGCAACRTGCTTTTGTGCAAACGGTAATGCAGTTGTACAGATACAAGCTGCGCTAATGTGCTTATCTGCGTGGGCCTCCAGCATCCTGCGGGAGGCTCTCAGCTGGGCAGCAGCCAGCAATGGCAGCGGCAGTGGCAATCAGATGTAGGCGGGGGGGCAGCAGTGGAAGCAGGCTGAAGTGCTTCCCCCTCTGCCTTCACTTCGAGTGCAACTAGACAGGGGGGCCTGGGCACAATTTAATCCTTCCAGCGCATACCAGGGCTTGCTCTCTGTTTCCCTGCAGCCGTGTTTCTGAGGAGCGATCCTTCTCTGGTAGCCTGCATTGAAACCCGTGACTTGGTTCTGCGGGCTTTAGGGGGATTTGTCATCACACCCACATAAAATCCCAAAATGTCAGAGGAACAAAAGGACGCAAACAGCAAGAGCGTTCTCATGCCTCCGTTCCAAGCATGCAGTTCCCATTCACAGCTCTGGATCTGAAAGCTCCCTGGCAAACGTCCTTTTCACATTTTACACCCACTGATTATGGGTGTGGGCGTGTGTGTGTGTGACACTGCTAATACCCAGCGAGAGCCCGTTTTTGTTGGATGAGAGAAGTCTGCTGAACTGATATTTTGGAAGCCATCATGTGATGTTAGCCAAACGCTAACATTATTTTTCTTCACCCACATACTGCTGGGAGCCAGAAAATGAGGCAGCTGCCTGCTGCTGCTGTAACTTTGCCAGGCTGGCATGGCAGTGCTCGCAGCCTGCCATCAGCTCCAACCAGCTCGCAGGTAGCAACAAGCACGCATAATTCACATTTATGTCTCAAGAACAAATTGAGCCCAGCAGCTTTGAGGCCTTTAGCAAAATTCCCTTGCAGCCCTTGGCTTATTTGCTGAATTAGAAATATACTCAAAGAAAGAGCATCAACTTAGCATGGAATCTGTAAGAAACACCAAGGCCCTTGTGTGTATTTCAGGGTAAAAGCTTTTCATCAAAATTGAAATATCACCGAATGACTCCAGTGGGATGACCTCTCTCTTTACCAACTGAATTTTTTATGTATTTTTCTTTTCTACTTTTAGTTCAGCCAGGTATGTTTTGGGTTGTCAAGGTTACACAGGATTTAGTGTCCTTGACACAGTAATGTTTCCGAAGTGAGTGATTTACTCTGAGCGTCTACAGATTCCAGCTATTGTTTTCTTTTCTTCTTACCTAACAATATGTTTGAATAACAAACAAACTAAGCCATTTTCCTCACAATTGCTGATGCATGTGGCTCACCTGGTGTTTGTATTCCTGATGTGATTCTATTGTTGTGGTGCTTCTGGGCAGGATATTTTCAGAAATTAGACAACAGGAAGCAATTTAGCGAGGTTTCTCCCAAGAGCTCAAAGATTGGAACACAGCTTTTTAATAGCTTTAAAAAGAGAATTTCTACATATCAATCATGCTGACATTTCTTTCTAGCAGAGAGTTTTAATAGTCCATAAGGTTCCAATTTGTCGTTAGTTTTTTTTTTTAAATCCTTCGTTAGAAAATAAACTTAGTTAATTTGGAAATAGTTGTGGGTAGTACTAAACAACATTTCCAAGAGAACATCTTACCTAAGACAACCAACTGAAACTGTGAACAGAAGAAGAAATTATTTCAATCTTCCGTTCCTTAGTAGCACATTTTGGAAAGCAGAAAAGCATAAGCCCCAACTGCTGTCACTAACAAATGGGGTATGAAACAGCTGGACAGCATACTTTGGGACAGATTTTTCTGCACCCTTTTGCAGCCATGGGCCAAGCTCTGAGCAGACACAGTCAACCAGAGCCTCCACTCATACAAATCAGCCTGGTTCTAGTCAAATCACCAGACCTGTCCCATGACACCCAAGAAGAGATCGGGTACCTCATAAACACGTATTTCAAGTGTGAGATTATTGTGTGCTCTGAGTTCTGAAGGACAAAAAGGAACATTTGGGGGGGGGAAAAGAAGTTATTGTAGAATAGAATAGAAATATCTTCCAAATTCTCGGTTTTAAGATTTCTTCCTTCAGGTTGGACTTCCACGTCTCGCATCTGTCCCATGCAACTGCAGTGGAGGCAGCTGTGTCTGTGCTCCTTCCTTAGAAACCTTCTGGGGCTACTTTGCTGCCTCTGCATGATGGATTATGAGAAAGGGACTAGMTGTTCCCTGCAGCACTGTCCTGTAGTTACAGCAACATAACTCCACTGACTTTCAAAGAGCTACATCAGGTTTACACAGGCCTAGGGTGGCAGGGAGGGAAAGATTCAAAGAATGGTTTATTTTATTTAAATTAAGCCATTTCTGTACCGACGGACTGCTCCAGGGCAAAGTATCTACAAACGTTATCGAGCCTATCTTCACAAAGAGGCGCATAGTGTGTGCAGGTTGGGAGCGGGAGGGAAGCAAAGCAGATCCTCGGATGCATGCACACAGACCTGAACCTGAGGACTATGTTTCTTTCCTGCATGTTGCAGCCAGGAGCTGAAGGAGCACAGTGGCCTGCCAGATTTGTTCCCAGGGATTTAGAAATCAAGGTGAAACCTAGCAACCATGTTTCTTGGTCTAAGTGCCAAATGCTTCTTCATTGTCTTCCTTTAGCAAAATCAGCTTTTAAGCCATTTTTACATTTCCATTTAGATATTGATCTATCATATTCTCAAGCCCTTGGAAAGGCTTCCGTTGGCTTGGCTAAGGGTTGGATCATGCCTTTAACAATGCATCAGTGAGGAAAAGTTTGGGGGAAAAAGAAAGCAGAGGCAGAGACAGGAAATCATTTCAAGTTTTGTTGGGTTTTCCCTTGCAGCTTTGAATTTAAAAAAAAAAAAAATTATCTTCAAGAGCAGATAATTGTTCCCTTTTCAAAGCTAGGGTTTGGCACAGGCTCAGAGAAGGGAGCACTGGGGGATGGCAATGGCAACGCTGATGCCAGGGGTCCCACGCATGTGGTGCTGCACTTCAAAATCCTTCTCCAGCCAACAGAACACCAAGGGACACTCTTGTATTTCTTGCTTGGGCAACCATTGGTAAAAATGGGATGTTGTGACTGGACAGTGATGCATAGAGTCATAGAATTATTTAGGTTGGAAAAAACCCTTAAGATCATCAAGTCCAACCATAAACCTAACACTGCCAAGTCCACCACTAAACCACGTCCCTAAGTACCACATCTACACATCTTTTAAATATCCATTTAAATATCTCCAGGGATGGTGACTCAACCACTTCCCTGGGCAGCCTGTTCCAGTGCAAGATAACCTTTTCAGTGAAGAAATTTTTCCTAATATCCTATCTAAACCTCCCCTGGCACAACTTGAGGCCGTATATATACATGAATGACATAGTGAGAAATGAAAACTAGTAATGGTAGAGGTCTGGAAGATGCTATTCACCTACCAGCACTACTCCTACACCACTCGCGTGTTTAGTAGGGCACATTCTCCTTTGATAACAAGTTCAACAGAAGTTTGAGGAGGACCTGTTTTCTCTTCCCAGCACAGGCAAAATATATGACTTCATGTATCCTTTATCCCAGATCTCAGAGCAATGGGATACTCTGGGGCAAGTTAGCTGCTTGATCTTCCCATCCTTTGGACAACGGTGTCACCTCTGGAGCAGTGTGGGTCAGCTAACTGGAGCACCTTGATATAAACGCAGCATGGGCTTTTAGATGGATGTGAATACCACATCCAGCCTTAACAAGGGAAATATGAAAGGCAGTCGTATGGACCTCAGACTCAGAGAAGCTACAGTTACTCACTGTTTTACAATAATATTTGTATTTACAGGATGAACAGAAGGCCTGAGTGTCAGTGTGTGATTTGCTGGTTACTGACCTGTTAAATATCTGTTTGCTAGGGTATGTAGCCATTGTGATCTTCACAAAATGGAAGTGCCCTGGTTCTAAAAGCTGAAAAATAGTCACCTTTGTACTATTTATAGTATAAGGAATGCCGTAGTTTCTAAATCCACTTAACCACCTAAGTAATATTCTTTAACTTGAGAATCCAATTCATTTTCCACTTTAATAGGTACATGCAGTGAAAATTTGAGACATAGCAGAAGGCATTACATTTGTAGCTAATTAAGGAAAACTGGATTGAGCCCAGATGTGGATTATGCAAAGTGATTACTGGTGTTCTTTAGAAGCTGATAATTTTGAAAGCATTTCCTTGTGTTTGTTCACTTTTTCCAGTAAACCAAGATAAAAAAGTTTCTGAAGGGAGGAAAATAGGTTTCTACAAAGTAAAACTGTCAATGGCAACTATTTCCATCATTTCAAATTGACATGTATAGTAGTTAACGATTGGGTCACAGCCATTCTTTCAATCAAAACTTGCTGTTTAGTTGTAATCCAAAGTAAGCACTGCAAATAGTTTTCAAGCATGGACTGACATTAAATGTGGAACTCCACACAATAATTCCCACTGGAAAAATCTGTGAAATAGTGATATTTCATTTTTGTTGGGGAACAAAATAAGCACTAATTTTTAAAGGTAAGATTGTGCTATGTTTAATTCCATTGAGCTGCTGAAGCGAATGAAGCTGCTTGTTGAGTAAGAAGCCAGTCAACCTGAGGAAAGGAGAAGAAGCAAGAGAATGCCAGTGCTATGCCGGGACCTTTGATACAGCATCAAGAAATACAAAAGATATGTTGCACAAACAAGCAATGAAATGCTTTAAAATCTCCTTTTGAAAGAAAATTTATTTTAAGATTTTTGATAGGTTATCAAATTGCCATCACAATATTGGGGTGGAAACTGCCAAAAAAAATTTAAGCAATTTGAAAAGGTATTTATGCTGATTTTGTGGTGGGAAACTTGCCCGTGTGCTTGATTATACAAAGCTGAGAAGCGGTTTGGCAGTATCCATAGCAGCTTCTGCTTTCTCTCTTTTTCCCTCTCTCTTTTTTTAAGGTCTACTGATCTTATTGTTAAATACTAGCAATTCAGCATAACTGAGCCTTAGAATTGAGTAAGAAACTTTCCAAACAGAAATATTGCCATTCTGCAATGCAATCATTACAAATTAATATGATTTTTAAAAACAATATGCCCCTCCTGGGTTTTTGTAATCACTTGTTGAATTACTCTTCTCTATTTGTTATAATTATGTTGACAAATATTGCAGCATAAGTATAAAATAAATTTTGGTGGTGAAACAGAACAGATGGAATTTTCCATTTCCAGTCTGCCATGGTGAACTAAATTGGACTCTCTTACATTTTCTGTTTCTGTTCCTAAAGACATTTAAGAAGATTACTGTCTGATGAACAAAAGGGAGTTTTCACACTCTGCGACTTTCTCAGGCTACCTGGTAGCAGAGCCCAGATGGGCATTTGCAATTCTCATTCCCACCAGTCACCTCAGGACACCCCTGCAGCACTTTGTATCTGTGCCTGTGTTGTATCTGTGATCACCTGCTAAGGGACAGTGTAACCAGATGTGTGCCCCGTGGGTGCCCAGCACAGAACCAGCCCCATGCACCGGGGCAGTGTGAAGATGAGTGAGACTTTGGAGTGGACCTCCATGAGGCGGTAGATGCTCCTTCACAGCTTGTTGCAGTGTGGACACCGTTGCCCAAGCAGCCTCTGCCTGAAAGAGTTTGCAACCAAGGAAAGAGGTTAGAAGGGGCTCCAGACAGATGGTGAGTGCAGGGCAGCAATAACTTGCTAGCGGTCTCAACATCCCCAAAGCTCAACTGTTGTCTGCTTCTTGGAGGCACGAGGGAAAAGGATGGTGTTAAAAGAAAACAAGGCTGTTTTAGGGGTGTTTCCCACAAGTTCTTTTTGAACAAGAGAACAGCATCATGACAGAAACCACAAAGGCACTTGTTTGTCACTTAGGGAAGTGGTGAAAACCCAATCATCTGGGAGATTTTCAGCTAGTTCTGGACAAGATGAATGTGTGGTTGGACTGGATCTTGGGGAAGCAGGTTGGTGGATGATGGTGTCTGCTTCCTTTAGTATCTTTGTTAAGAGGAACAACAGCAGGCGTGAATAATGAAAGTTGCACACTGTGGACATTTGTTAAGATTCAGAGCAGAATTACACTGCATTAGAAGATTTGTTAACAAAGGGGACTTTATCATGCCATCCAAAGCCAAAACACAGGCATCGGGGGGGGGGGGGAAGTAGTGACAGGGTAATAAATAATTATCACACACAGGACTGACCTATGCTTAATCAAAGTGAGTGCGGATGGAAGAACCGGAGCTGTAATGAGCTATATTTAATTTTTGAGCATAACTATTGTCCTCACTGCGCTGAACTCACAGAACTTCACATACAAAGTACCGTCAGAGAAAACAGGGAAACTATACTCAGTATTCATTAGTCTGATATGGAGCTCTTACCTTATCCACAGACATATGCTGGTTTTCCATGTACTCAGAAACCATCTGCTCTGTTCTTTGCTTAAATTTTGGTCTCAGAAAAAAACAGCTTTTATTTTCTCAGTTAAATATTCCCAAACATAGCAATATATGTGAGAGAATGTATTGGTATCTATGTGTATGATATCAAGAAATAAACCTGTCTATAAAGGTAATATTCCATTCTAGTCATATTATTAAAACCTTGATTATAAGTTTTCTAGCCTATTTTCATTGCTTTCAGTGACAGAAATTTTAAAAGCAATTAGCAGCAAAGAAAGTTAAAGGTAAGGTTGATTTTAAAACCTTCAGTTTCCATAATTTACAGTAGTATTAGTAGCTCAGCTAAAGATGTTTCTAGGAATACACAAGAAAAAATTCTGCTCTGATATCCATCCTTGCAATACCAGAATTTAGCTCATAATTTTTACTTTGATAGCATCTCTAGAGACTGAGGTTGCAGCATCAGCAAGTGACTCTTTCCTATATACAGCTCTTAAAAATGTGTGTACCTTTTGATGCTGATTTCCAGTGTGTTATTACAGGACAGTGAAGCGAATATTCTTAACTGGAATTAGCTTTTTCGAAGATTTCTGTGTGCATGGCTTCATCACAGGTGCTAAGTATTTCTTCACAGTCTTTCATTTCCTTAGTCAGAGAGATCTCTGTAAGTAAAATAAAGCTGTGTTTTCCCTGTGGCTGCAATGATTTCCACATAAATCCTACAAAATACAATGTAGTTGTGGATACAGTCCTGAAGTATTTGGGCTCTCCTAACCTCTATTCTCAGGCTTGTGCTGGGACTACATGAAAAGGCGTAGCAAGGTGCCCTTTGAGGGGTGTGCTGGAGCTCTCCAGGATCTCCCACACTGGATGTGAGCCACATGACTTTCACACAATTGTTCTTGACTACAGTCCTCTACATCAGGAGACCCACCAGTGCTGTGCTTGTTTTCACAGCCCTGAAGCCCCAGCTGATGCCCTTGCCCCGCTGCCTCCGGCTGGGCACCACAGCCCTGCCATCCCCTCCACCCACCACCTGTCCACAGCAAGTCCCCCTTGAAGCATTAGCAGGATCAGGCCCCAAGACTTCTTCTCAGACCTTGCCAAACTGCAAATTTTGGATGGTTTCAACTCGAAACCAGGAATCTGACCAGATTTGCTTGAAAACAGGCCCAGTTTCATTCAAACCGTGTTACGAACTTCAACAAACAGAGTCTGGGTTTTGACTTTCTTGTGAAACTTGAAACCACATGTGTTCCACATGGTTTAGGTTTTTGTTGTGAATATCTTACACAGCTCTATGGGAACAGCCTTTTCTTGTGGGCTTTTAGCATTTCCTATCCCAGCCAGAACCATAAAAAGCAAAGGCTGGAAAATATGAAAACTACAATTATGTGGAAAAAAGGGGGACTTAACTTTTTAAACCTCAGACAACGTTTGTGTTCATTTAGGGCACGGAGTGAAGTTTTGAATTAATTTGTGTTTTATTTTAACTGTTAGCCTTAATTAGGTGCACTCAGGAGAAATCACTTCCCCTCTAATATAAAATCATGGAGCTCGCAACACATGGAAATTATAAACACTTTGGAGTGACTTGAGAGATGGGTGTTGGCTTTGCAGCAGCAGAAGAGCAAATATTTACAGTACATTAGGCTTCACTTCACTTCTAAATTATTATCTTCCCCTTTGGAATAATCTATTTTCCAAAGACAGATTGCTACTAATGCTAGTGTCCTCCTCATCCGTTTTGTTGCAGACAATTATTTTTCCTTCATTTCTATATTGAAATTTCTTGCTCTAGCTCTCCACAGAGTCAAATGAAAACTGAGGAAATCCTTAATTTGATGTGTCTTTTGTCCCTGAATCACAATGTGGCCTCTGGCAAATTATTACACTTCTCTGAGCTTCAGTCTTCTTTTTTTCAAAATAAAAATACCAATACTTAACTTCCCAACCAAGATGTTAATTAATTCGTATCCATAAGAGGACTTAAAAATAGAAAGTGATAGATAATGTTAATTAGTGTTATTATAATTGCTTATTCCAAAAGCCCAAAGAAGCTGTTACTTCACAGATTACTTAAATCAGTGCTAAAATATTCCCATCTTTGGTCTCACGGGGCTCAGTTATGGGAAGTTAAATGCAACGAAAACAACACTATGACATAAAGGGGAAGAAATAATTACATATGCCATTTTTATTCCCCTGATATAACTTCTGCAATGCATGATGTGCTATTAGGTTTTGCAGTAAAAGTACAGCAACCTGGCTTTGCGCTTACAATAGCTAAAACCATCTGCGTACGTGTAAAACCTTTGCTGGCAGGTTTCCACGTGCGGTTCATGCATTCCTTCGCCTGTGCAATTTGAAGCTGTCAAAAACTAATTAAATAATTATGTGGTTGTTACTGCAGCTGTGTGTATTCTTCATTACGTTATAAGGCTGCGGTTTGAGGCACTCTCCTGCTCTAGGTTTCAAAATATTAGTAATGGAAGGTGTGTTGTCGGTGCATGTTCAGCTGCTGCCAGGATAAGCAGAGAGGGAAGGGAACCGTCTTTAATGTCAGTCTATCATTGCACTTTATACTGTATATTCCCTGTATACACCACGGAGGCGAAAATACGAATTGACTTCCCGCAGCCTTCTTGCGTTGGGCAGAATTCAGCATGGCCTATCCTGAGTACAGGACAGAGAAAAGTCCCTGCAGTACCTCCGTGGTGGATGCCTATCTGAAGCACGTACGTGGCTTTGTGGCACCTCTCAGCCTGGGGAGGTGACTTGGAGGGTGACAGCAGAAGGAGAAGAGCGAGGCTGTGGAGAAGACCACCTCCTCTCCTCCCTGGCCAAGAAGGGGACTGCTCTCAGTCTTGCTCTTGACTCACTTCCTGACCCCAAGTAAATCACTCCCTGGGCCCACCTGCCCTATCGGTAAATTATGGATAACACTGTATTACCTCCTCCAAGAACACATCAGATGGGTTTGTTAATGATAGTAATTCAACTTGATCTCAGACTGAGGGTGCTACCCAGATGCAGCACGGTATTACAGTATTCTGTCATTGGCAATGATGCCAAATTACCACATCACCACTCACTAGCATTAGATTTTCAGTTGAAGAACAAGGAGCTGTCACTGCAGTAGAATAATCCCTAGTCGTCACCCCCGCCCTCCTGGTGGAAATTACTCTTGTAAACAGAAAAACATAACTATTATTTACATTGACTAAAATAGCATATATGGGCACCAGGAGTCAGCCCTGTGGACATAACCCTGCCTCATGTCTCCTGACCACACTGTAAGATAGAGAGAAGGGTAGCAGTCCCAAAGGAGAAAACATCTGAGATCTCTTCGTTGAGGAAGACATTTCTCAGGCCTACTTAATGAGGTCACTGGGCAGCCTAAATCCAGGTAGTGCTGCACTTTCCAGACCAAACCAGCCCGCATCAAAGATGTTTTTCACTGCCGCAGAAGAGATGCCCTGGTTGCACATGCAGTGTACAATTTAGAGACAGCACAGCTGTTGGAGGAACAGTGAGTTACTGCAGCAGCAAAGCTGCATAATACAGAGTGTCTCCAATTTATTATATTTATGGAGCAACTTTACTTTTAATAAGGTTTTCCTCTAATTTATGGAACTGTCTCATCACATCGGCAGTTGTCTGCTTGGCTAAATGTTCAAAAATACTAATACAGGGAAAATTCCAGATGCTAATTTTCTTAATATTTTTCTTGTATGCACCCACAGTATAATACATGAGCACAGATGCCTTCCTCCTAATGTCTTCATGTGATTTATAACTATCAGTCTAGATGCCACACAACCTTTCTCAGTGCACTAGGCAGCCATGACAAAGTTGTTTGAAATCATCTGTTATCTAAAGCAGCCTTTTTTGTAAGAGCCTTTCTCAGACTTTCCCTCAGAAAGCTTATAGGTGAGTGGTAGTAAAATTCCTGAAAACTAAAACTAAAAGAAAATAAGCTACTTTCTGAAAACCCACGTTGGAAGCTAACCATCCTTCGAGTTCACAAGGGCTACTAAAAAGCAATGCGTGTCTTTGGGTCCCTCTTGTGGTCTGGGAGCAACAAGCTGCCATCATCAACATACCCTTGCATGATCCCAAAYACACCAACACACGGGGGGACACGTATGTTCCCAGAGACACAGACAGATCCGGCACAGACAAAGGAAGGATGAAGATGCTGGTAATCTGCGTGAGTGCTGATCCAAGCCCATTTCTCATTATTACTCCAACTATTGAAATTCCAGGGAAATACTACGTAGAACCAAATAGTGCTACTCCATTTTCATGTTGAAACCTACTTTATTGCACAGGATCACATAAACATCATGAAACTACTGCAGATTACAATCCAACATGCATAAAAGGTATCAGGACATGACTGTGTTTCACATAACTTGCAAGTTATCCATATATCCAAGATTGTATATTCAAGATTTTGAATAGATTTTGTATACTCAAGATTTCGTATATTCAAAATTTGGGTAGCATATATATGTATATTGAAGATTTTGAAGGCACTCTTCTTCTTTAGCATAGCCTTTGGGATTGCTACAAAGCAAAGTTTGTCTGGGGCAATATAAATTTGGTTTTGGGGGGAGTCTTGTTAATGACTGAAATATGATAAATAACATTATCCACTCTCTCTGAGCTCCAGCTTGTTTACAAGCTAACAACCTCAGGAACAACTTCAGACAAGTAGGCAGTAGGTTGACATTGGAAATTTGGGGAAGACAAAAGGAAGATGAAGGAGTGAGAAAATATCCTTAAAATGGGTGGCCCTGGCCAAAGCAACAAGCTCCTTTTGGTACCTGTCTCCATCCAAGCACCAAGAGGTGACACAAGAAAGGCATGCGCCATCAGGTCCTGTGGGCAAGGTGTTTCAGAGGAGCCTAAGCAGTGTTGTCTCCTGCCTCCAGCTGCTCCCACTACTACTGCAGATCCTCAGCGGGCATGAAAGTGTCAAAGAGATATGAAGCAACATCTGAAGCCATAAAGAACAGCAACGTGTGGGTTTGGAGGAGTGTGTGCTAATGAGGGAGGCTCACCCCAGACAAAAAGGCTGCTTGTTGCAGCCCTGCCTTCACCATCACCCAGCTGCCTGCACTGGCCGCGACCACGCTCACCTTTGCTAACTAAAGGGGAGTGTGACAACTTCATGTCCTTCCTGCTGCCTGAGTGCCTGTCATTGCAGGGCCTCAGAGAACTCTTACCCCTCCCAGACATAACTCTGTGCATCTTTGGCCATGTTCCTCAAAAAATTTTCCTGAAATGCCACTTGTCCCTCCCTCCCCCTCCAACAGCTCCCTGAAACTGCCAGGGACTCCTCTGAGTCGCTTTCTCCTACCTCCAACTAATTCCTCCCAACTTTCTTCCCCTACCTGCATCCTCCCCAGAACCACCTCTACCACTACCACAAAACCACACTTTTCTGCCCCAAAGAGCTATCTTGCTGTCACCCATGGGGAAGCAGAATTCAATTTTGCCTATGCTACAGAGAAGCCTTAAACCACTCTGAAGTTTATTTATAATGTTGGCTCCCTGTTACTTGTCGCAAAGGAACTGTTAAAGGCAGAACTGATTTGCTCCAGGCTAAGGGCAAACGTGCTAGTGCATATATCAAACAAACCAGCAGTGTTGTGAGCAACAACTTGCATCTCCGATTTTGGCAACCAAGCTGCCTACGCACTTTCTTGGAAACTATAAATAACAATATATATCAATATGTCCAGGCAAAACCTCATTGTTTCTTTCCAAATAATCCTCTAATCCACATATCTAATGACCCAACATCAGAAAGGCAATCTTAAAGCTTTTGGCTTAAGACTGTCCACTTTCCTAGTTTCCCCATTTCAGAAATATTTACGTCTTCCTCCATTCCTCATATACTCAAGGGGCTTTTTAAACTTGCCTAAATACAAATAACTTGATGCATGTGAAAAGATGATGCAACGTATTTCTAACCCTGGATGTTCTGTGAGGTATATTTTGATAGGAATACAAAAAACACAGTAGAATTTTTTTGTCTTTTATGCGTAATTGTTGTCCTGCTTCCTTTAGGAGGAAGGCAGACCTTTTCCACATAGAAAGAATGTGTCTCCACTGCTTGGAAAACCACCCTATAATGATGCTAACAATCCCCTAAATGCCAGCACTGTGTAGTTAAAGCTGACTGGAGCTAAACCCACATTTCCTCATGTCAGCTGCCTTCTTATGAATACATAGACTTGCAAGGGAAAACTAGTCCAGAAAAGTGACCTTATTCAGTAGTTCTCTTTATTCCTTTTAGTTACCTCCAAACAGAGCTGTTCTTTGATTTTCTCAGCTATGTCCTCTTTTGCAGCCTGAAATCTTTTCTGGGGAGATTTTTTGGGACTTCAGATATTTACATTAGATTTTCAGGCATCCAACAGCCTCGGCAGAGAGGCAGTGCTCGTTCCTAATGGTCACCCTGAAAATCCTCCACATGCCCCTCAGGCACAAACAGGGCATCCAGCATCCAGCCTCCAACACAGTTCCACTGGAAAGCCCTTCCGCCCCTGTTTATCCAGAGTGGCCAGAGACAGGAGCTGCAGCTGCAGGGGCACAGAGGACGTGCTGTCCCGCTGCAGGGGCTGGTGCCACGGGACAAAGCGCAGGATGAAGCACAGGTCCTCGCGTGAGCCCATGGGGACCACTTCCAACACAGCTCTGTTCACCTACACCTGCGCTGGGCTGCTACATGACACACAAGACACTGTTCAGAGCTGAATAATTTTCTGGGTCTTGTCCTGCTGGGTAACTGTAGATTGTTTGTGCTCCAAAAGTGGTTTTTGGAGGAAAACCATGGGAAACTCCCCCAAAAATGAACAATATTACAAAGCCTTATTCCTCTTCATCTGCCTGTAGCCTCTCACTTGTAACAACCCATAGTACAAAAGCACAGCCATAACAAGGGTTTACTTTAAAATGTAAGCAAATATTTTCAATTTAAATACCTAAAGATAACACATGGGTCTTACATAGCCAGTCTGATTTTTAGAAATACTAAGTACCACCACTGAATGCAGGAGGAACTGAATCAGAAGAAGATCAGTACTTCTGACTACACGCAGTGCACAACTTTGAATTTTACAGCCCAGTTGTTATAGGCAATCATCTTGAGAAAATCTTGGCGTAAGAGGATCTTTGGTCCATACTGTTTCCTGAATTGTGGTTATTTTCTATTTTTGAAGTCAATAGAAATACATCAGTTCAAGTGAACTGAGTATCTGACCTCTCATATTTACATATTCATCTATGCAAACATATATGTACGTCCACCTGTGTGTACGTAGGATGTATTTAATGAAAGTATTTAATTTAATTCTTTTTACAAAGTAATGCTTCTTATAAACAGTAAATTAGGAAAGTCAATACTATCTATATACTTTTTACAACAAGAAATTATCACGAGCAACTTGTCATGTTCTGTACCTCTAATTTATTATAATGTTCAAAAAATCCATTAACCTGGGAACTAAAAAACATGTGGGGGTTGTAAAACTATCCACTATAATAAAAGACTTACAACATTTTTAGCTAGCTGAGGAACTGGGAATTAGGTTGATGGAAGGGATTATTGCTTAATATTTTCCGTAACATCAGCAATCTTGTCAAAATCCCCTGGTTGCTCTGAGAGTAGGAGACATCTGTTTTATGGGGTGAGCACATATCCTGGAATGTCTGCCATGAGACAGCGTCACAACCAGGCTTCATTACCCCTTCACACATTAAGCCTGGTTTACACTTCACAGTGCCATGGAAAAATCACACCCTCCGCTTATGCCAGCAAAAGCCTTGTTGTAGACACAGTCCTACAGATTAGAAAGTCCCCTTGCCAATACCATTTAGTTCATGTGGCGAATGACTGCAGGCTGTACCAGCCCGTGAACCATTTTGCCATTTACATTGCACCACAGGTTTGCCATGTAAGCTTCTGCTAGGAGGATTTGCCTGCGTAGCTGTCTCTCACTTTCTAGCTTTTGGGTTGTGATCAGTGGCACAAAGTCCAGTTGGAGGCCAGTTCCTAGTGGTGTGCCCCAAGGGCTGATACTGGGGCCACTGCTGTTCAACATTGTCATGAATGACCTGGATGCTGGTACAGAGTGCACCCTCACCAAGTCTGCAGACAGTACAAAACTGGGAGGAGAGACTGATATGCCAGAGGGTCCTGGACAGGCTGGAGAAATTGGCCCAGAGGAAGCTCATGAAGTTCAACAAATGGAAGTGCAAAGGCCTGCCCCTGGGGAGGAACAACCCCAGGCACGAGTACATGCATCTCCATCCTTCAAGATACTCAAAACCCAACTGGACATGGTCCTAAGTAACTTGCTCCAGGTGACCCTGCTTGAGAGAGGTGCGTAGACCAGATGGTCTCAAGAGGTCCCTTCCAACCTCAGCCATTCTGTGATTCTGTGACAATAGTATTGACAAACCCTTGGGAACTGGAATGAAGTTTACAGAGCCACGTCCATGGACAGACATCTGTTCTAACTCCATCTATGCCAGCAGGTGTTACTCTTTCCAGCTATGAAATTTTTCCACAGCCCTTTATTTCTCAAGTTACCGATTTTGTAACAGGTATAGGCATGTTGTATGTCTGAGGCAACTGAATCCATCTCAAGAAAAGATCAGATATGATGGTCATCTAGGGCTTTTTAAGATAATGACGATAGCTAAATATATTTATTTCACTTGCCTCTCTTTTACAGCTTCTGTGCTTCAGGGCAAAGAAAGTATTCAGGTGAAAGTACATTAGAATAAGGAAGTCCTTCACAGAGTGGGAACATATTCTAAAATATTCTCTTAGATGCTATTGATGCAGAGAATGAGTGCTTGGTTTGTCACAGGGAGGCACAGGCACCCTAGCTTTAACCTAGTGAGCCTGGGGAATGGCACAAACCCCAGCCTGGGAGGGCAGGCAAAGCACAAGTTTTATGGAAACTGTAGCAGAAGACTCTAGTTGCCAGACCAGGATGAAGCCTGTGCTGCCATTTCACACCCCCCACCGTCGTCCTTACCCAGACTAGCTAAATTTTTAATCACATTTTATTGTTGCACCTTAATTTCACTGCATAAGCATGTCTTTAAACCCTGTCTTCATGGGCAGTTTGAGCGATGGTTTTTCAGCAATTCTTTTGAATCTGCTGCCATCTAGTGAGCAGAAATCAAGCTGAAATGTATGGGTTTGCGGCCAGCAGTGGCTTTTTAGCTTCTAAGACATACGGGATTTTGTTCCGCTCTCCCTCCATGTCAAGATGCAGCTTATGGTAGAGTTTGCATGCATTTCCCCAGTAGGCTCCCAGATGTAAAGATATAACTGATATAAGGCCTCCTCTGCCTTATACCTTATCCCTCTCTGGCTAATTCTAAATCACTTCATTTTTAACACCTGGAGATTTTCATTAGATTGCTCTCCACTAATAAATCTGTATTTTAACACCTCAATCAAAAAGTTGTGAACATCCAGGATTTTGACTGGGTGTACTGGTTTTGGCTGGGGTAGAATTAATTTTCTTCATAGTAGCTTGTATGGGGCTATGTTTTGGATTTGTGCTGAAAACAGTGTTGATAACATAAGGATGCTTYAGTTACTGCTGAGCAGTGCTTACATAGCATCAAGGCCTTTTCTGCTTCTCACACCACCCCACCAGCGAGTAGGCTGGGGGTGCACAAGAAGTTGGGAGGGGACACAGCCAGGACAGCTGACCCCAACTGACCAAAGGGATGTCCCACACCATATGACGTCATGATCAGCAATAAAACTGGGGGGAAGGTTAGTGGGGGGGCCGTTGCTGTGGGACTGGCTGGGCATCGGTTTGTTGGTGGTGAGCAATTGTTTTCATTTGCATCACTTGTCTTTTCTCGGATTTTATTTTTCTCTCTCTTTGTTATTCTTTTTCCTCTTTTCTTTACATCATCATCATCATCATTATTATTACTACTACTACTTTTCAATTATTAATTTTAATTATTAAACTGTTTTTATCTCAACTCAGGAGTTTTCTCACTTTCACCCTTCTGATTCTCTCCTCCATCTCACAAGGGGGGAAGTGAGTGAGCAGCTGTGTGGTGCATAGTTGTCGGCAGGGGGTTACACCATGACGGTCCTTTTTGGTGCCCAATAACAGATTTGACCACAGGGTGTTAGAAGGGATTTATATCTGTTAACAGTTGCGGGTCACAATATTGATTCATCTGTTCTTGATACTAGTTTATCTGATCTGTGCCATGCTCTTTTTTTTGCTGTACATTTTGAAAATTGATGTTGGCTTTTGCAGTTTGTTGTGCTCTGTAGTGCTTAGTGATGGTTTGCCTGGGAGATTTATTATTAAAACACTGGCCTTGAGCTTAATCTAGTATTTGGGCTCTGTACTGAAGCCATTACTGTACTTCAGGTACCATCTCATGGAGAAAATTAACAATTTGACTTCTTCCTCTGAGACGTTTTTTGTGGATGAAATACCTTCACCACCTTCTTCTCTGATGTTTTCTCCCTCTTTACAAAAACTTTTTAGTATCTTGAACATCCTTGGGTAGTTAAAATGCTTCTATTGGTATTTCTTAGGAATACTGTTTCAGCTTTTTCTAAGGTTAACAAGATATTTGGGAATATGACCCAGGCCCTGTGGCAGTGTGGTCATGGGTGGCAAGGCATGTGGGAGAATATGGGCAGGTATCTAGAAAACTTCTCACCTCCAATGGTCTGGAACTTCACTCCCAAACAAGTGCAGGATCCTGATGAAGTGACAGAATGTTTGAAAAAAAAAAATGCCCTGGCTATTCCAAAGAGGCACAACTTACCACACTGTGCTGGAGCCTGGTCAGCACCTACCAAACACTGCTTGATAATATGCAGCACCCTCAAGGAGAAGAGAGGGTCTCTGGATCTGAAAACATACTAACAGACACTATGGCTAAATCAGAGACCATATCAGTCGCCCCTATAAATAAAAACAAACCATGGATGAGGAAGTCAACTCATTTAGTAAGGGATGAAGAAGCTTCTCCTAAGAGGGAACAGGAGAAAGAGTCAGAAGAGGCAGCCTGTTCTGCAGCAGAGCCGTCACAAGAACAGGAGGAGGAAGAGACTGAGATCATAAATGAGACAGAAACCACCCAATCCCTATCCCTAAGTGAGCTGCAAGATATGCAAAAAGATTTTAGCCATCAAGGTGAGCAAATTCTCAGCTGGTTACTCCAATGCTGGGATATTGGGGCCAATAGTCAGGAATTAGAGGGTAAGGAAGCCCAGCAGCTGGGATGCCTTGCTAAGGATAAGGCCATTGACAAAGGGATTGGAAAAAGGGCAGGACTCCTCAGTCTTTGGTGGTGACTCCTGTCAAGTGTGAAGCACCGGTATCCCTTCAAGGAAGGACTTGCAAATTCCCAAAGCAAATGGACCGCCATTGAGGGAGGTATCCAGTATCTGAGGGAATTAGCCATGGTGGAGGTGTTCTATAACAACCTGGATGATGACCAAGTATCCAAAGACTTAGATGAAATCCGGTACATGTGGTCCATGTGGCGAAAGTTTATATGAAGTGCACCGATGTCATATGCCAACACACTGGCGATAATAAGCTGGACAGACACAGAGGCAAAAACTATGGATGGATTGGCCAGACAACTTGTCCTGGTTCCGGCTGGGACAGAGTTAACTTTCTTCCCAGTAGCTGGCGGGGGTGTGCTGTGCTTTGGGTTTGGTATAATAGGAGCGTTGATGACATATTGATGTTTTGGGTGTTGCTGGGTGGTGCTTGCACCGGGGACTTTTCAGCCTCCCATGCCCTGCCAGGTGCATGGGAAGCTGGTGGGGGGACCATAGCCGGGCCGGTTGACACAGCTGGCCAGTGGGGTATTCCATACCATGCAACGTCATGCTCAGTATAAAAACTAAGTGTGGGGGGGCTCTGGGTCCCAGGACGGGATCTTGCGTTTCGGGCAACACGTCGGTTCGGCGGGTGGTGAGCAGTTGCATTGTGCATCGCCTGCTTTGTATATTCTATTGTTGTTGTTGTTATCACTGTTATTATTACTGTTTTACTTTGTTTTATTTCAATTATTAAACTGTTTTTATCTCAACCCACAAGTTTTCCTACTCGTGCCCTCCCAATTCTCTCCCCCATCCTACCGGAGTCGGGGGGTGAGCGAGCAGCTGCGTGGTGTTTAGGGTTAAACCATGACACAACTCCAAGAATACAAAAATAATCTCCCTTCCTCCCTACAGGCCTGTGTCTCAGCTGTGAAGGAACTGACCTAAAAATGGTCCGAACAATCCGAGAAGGATAGGTCTTCCTCACTGACGCCAACCAATGTCTCAGCTGTTAAGAGTCAGCCTTTTTCTCTTCAAGGGAGAGGGTACCGGTGGTGCACACCACGTGCAACCCTGTGATTCTTCCTGTGTGACCAGGGGGAGGACATCAGGAAGTGGGATGGGGAACCTACCTGAAGACTAGAAGCTCGGGTACAGGAACTGCAAGGAAAAACAAGAGCCAAAAGGCATCCATCCTGGAAAATTACTGCTCCAGTGTCTGTTGGGCAGAGTAGAAAGGCTGATGGTACTTTTGACACTGATGAAGGGACTTCTGTTTTGCAGTTACAAAAATCAAGTAATGAAGACTCCGACCAGGACTAGAGGGGCCCTGCCTTCGGCCAGGTGGAGGAAAGGGACAACCAGGTTTACTGGCCTGTGTGGTTTTGATGGCCTGGCACATCAGCCCCACGGGAGTATAAAGCTCTAGTGGACACCAGTGCACAGTGTACTCTAATACCATCAATTACAAAGTGGCAGAATCCATCTATATTTCTGGAGTGACAGGAGGATCCCAAGAACTGCCTGTGTTGGAGGCTGAAGTGAGCCTAACTGGGAACGAGTGGCAAGAGCATCCTATTGTGACTAACATCCATCTGGATGTTCCATGTATCGTTGGCATAGACTACCTCAGAAGAGGGTACTTCAAGGACCCAAAGGGGTACCGGTGGGCTTTTGGTATAGCTGCCTTGAGTATGGAGAAGATTAAACAGCTGTCTACCTTGCCTGGTCTCTCAGAGGATCCTTCTGTTGTGGGTTTGCTGCACATTAAAGAACAGCAGGTGCCAACTGTAACCATGTCAGTGCATTGGTGACAATATCGCACCAATCGAAGACTCACTGGTTCCCATCCGTAAGCTGATCTGGTGACTGGAGAGTCAAGGAGTGATCAGCAAGACTTGTTCACCCTTTATAGTCCCTTATGGCCAGTGCAAAAATCTAATGGGGAGTGGAGGCTAACAGTGGACTATTGTGGCCTGAACGAAGTCACACCGCTGCTGAGTGCTGCCATACCAGACATGCTAGAACTCCAATATGAGCTGGACTCAAAGGCCGCCAAATGGTATGCAACCACTGGTATCACTAACATGTTTTTCTCGATCCCTCTGGCAGAAGAGTGCAGGCCACAGTTTGCTTTCACATGGAGGGGTATCCAGTACACCTGGAATCGACTGCTTCAGGGATGGAAACACAGCCCTACCATTTGTCATGGGTTGATACAGACTGCCCTGGAACAAGGTGAAGCTCCTCTGAACACCTGAAGTATATTGATGACATCATTGTGTGGGGCAACACAGCAGAGGAAGTGTTTGAGAAGGGGAGAAGAATCATCCAGATTCTTTTGAAAGCTGGTTTTGCTATAAAGGAAATTAAGGTCAAAGGACCTGCACAGGAGATCCAGTTTTTAGGAATAAAATGGCAAGAATGGCGTTGTCATATCCCAATGGATGTGATCAATAAAATAACAGCTATGTCTCCACCAACCAATAAAAAGAAACACAAGCTTTCTTAGGTGTTGTGAGTTTTTGGAGAATCATATTCCAGGTTACAGTCTGATCATAAGCCCTCTCTATTGAGTGACCCAGAAGAAGAACAACTTTGAATGGGGCCCTGAATAGGAGCAAGCCTTTGAACAAATTAAATGGGAGATAGTTCATGCAGTAGCCCTTGGGCCAGTCTGGGCAGGACAAGAGGTGAAAAACGTGCTTTACACCTCAGCCAGGGATAACGGCCCTACCTGGACCCTCTGGCAGAAAGCATCTGGAGAAATTCAAGGTCAACCTCTAGGGTTTTGGAGCCGTGGATATAGAGGATCTGAAGCCCATTACACTCTGAAAAAGAAATATTAGCAACATATGCAGGAATTCAAGCCACTTCAGAAGCAGTTGGTACTGAAGCACAGCTCCTCCTGGCATCTCGATTGCCTGTGCTGGGCTGGATGTTCAAAGGGAGGGTCCCCTCTACACATCATGCAACTGATGCTATGTGGAGTAAGTGGGTCGCGCTGATCACACAACGGGCTCAAATGGGAGACCCCAAGCGCCCAGGAATCCTGGAAGTGATCATGGACCAGCCAGAAAGCTGAAACTTTGGAGTGTCGCCAGAGGAGGTAACTTGTGCTGAAGAGGCTCCACTGTGTAATAAACTACCAGGAAATGAGAAGCAATATGCCCTGTTTACAGATGGATCCTGTTGTATTGTGGGAAAACATCGGAGGTGGAAGGCTGCTGTGTGGAGTCCTACACGACAAGTCACAGAAACTGCTGAAGGAAAAGGTGAATTGAGTCAGTCTGCAGAAGTGAAAGCCATCCAGCCAGCTTTAGATATTGCTGAATGAGAAAAATGGCCAGTACTTTATCTCTATACCGACTCATGGGTGGTGGCAAATGCCCTGTGCTGGTGGGTACAGCAATAGAAGCAGAGCACCTGGCAGTGCAGAGGTAAACCCATCTGGGCTGCCACATTGTGGCAAGATATTGCTGCTCGGGTGGAGAACCTGGTTGTAAAAGTGCGTCACGTAGATGCTCACGTACCCAAGAGTCAGGCCACTGAAGAACATCAAAACAATGAGCAGGTGGACCAGGCTGCTAGAATTTAAGTGGTTCAGGTGCATCTGGAGTGGGAACATAAGGGTGAGCTATCTATAGCTCGATGGGCCCATGACACATCAGGACATCTAGGAAGGGATGCAACATACAAATGGGCTCATGATAGAGGGGTGGACTTGACTATTGCTGCCATTGCAAAGGTTATCCATGAATGTAAAATGTGTGCCATAATCAAAAAAGCCAAGCAGCTAAAGCCTTTTTGGTATAGAGGACGACAGCTGAAAGATCAATACAGGGAAGCCTGGCAGATTGATTATATCACATTACCATGAACCTGCCATGGCAACTACCACATGCTTACAATGGTGGAAGCGACTACTGGATGGTTGTAAACATACCCTGTGACCCATGCCACTGCCCGGAATACTATCTTAGGCCTTGAAAAGCAAGTTTTATGGCGACACGACACCCCTGAAAGAATTGAATCGGACAATGGGACTTATTTCTGAAGCAACCTCATAAACACCTGGGCCAAGGAGCATGGCATCACATTCCCTATCATGCACCAGCCTCCGGGAAAGTTGAACAATACAATGGACTGTTAAAAACTACACTGAGAGCAATGGGTGCTTGGACATTCAAGCATTGGGATACACATTTAGCGGAAGCCACTTGGCTAGTTAACACTAGAGGATCTGCCAGTCGACCCGGCCCTGCGCAATCAAAACCCCTGTGCACTGTGGAAGGAGACAAGGTCCCCATAGTACATATAAGGAACTGGCTTTGAAGAACAGTCTGGGTTATTCCTTCCTCAGGAAAGGGCAAACCTATTCGTGGGATTGTTTTTGCTCAAGGACCTGAGTGCACTTGGTGGGTAATGCGGACGGATGGGGAAGTCCAGTGTGTACCTCAAGGGGATTTAATCCTGTGTGAAAATAATCCATGGTGTGAGTTGTATGATCGCAGTGTTACATCATGCTGTATGTCACCACTACTGTGGCTGCCATATATCAAAGGTATTATAGCAGGAACCTCTTGCTGCTAGCCTAGCTAGAGGCAAGAGGAGGAATTCATTGCAATATTAAAACTTATGACCTAGTCCAAAGGGACCAGGGGTGGAAAATGTAATGGATATACCTTTAAATTGTTGTAACACATGCTTTGAGTTGCATGTTACAGGAAGTACTACAGCAGAAACCACCTGAACCAATGAAGGATGAACCTCACAAGAAGCAGTGCAAGTGCAGCAGTGACCTGACTTGAGCTGGTTTTGGTGCTCAGTAACTCCATACAACACACCACCTCTCCTGTCCTGGGTGAATACCATAACAGATGGAGCCAAAAGTCGTAGACCAAATGAACTCAATGAACATTTTTTGGATATTTATGGACATTTCACAAACATTTTACAGGGAAAGGGGTGGCTAATAAGGATGTAATGTGATAGGGTAGGACCTGAACATGATGTAAATGGTATGGAATAAGGGGTGGAGAATGTACTGGTTTTGGCTGGGATAGAGTTAAATTTCTTCATAGTAGCTTGTATGGGGCTATGTTTTGGATTTGTGCTGAAAACAGTGTTGATAACATGGGGATGTTTTAGTTATTGCTGAGCAGTGCTTACACAGAGTCAAGGCCTTTTCTGCTTCTCACACCACCCCACCAGCGAGTAGGCTGGGGGTGCACAAAAAGTTGGGAGGAAAAACGACACTGGGCCAGTTCTTTTCAGGTGTAAGTGGGTCAGCTCCACTGTCTTCAGGAAAATCTCACAGTAAAATATCTGGCAGACAGGTTTTCTGACTTACCTGCAAGTGGTGCAATCTTCCACTCATGTAGACAAAGAGAAATATTTTCAATACTTCTTAGTAGCTTTTCAAGCTGGAGAGTGTTGCAACAGTGAAATGCTGAGGTGACAAAGACAGCAGATATGGGGTGAGGCTCCAAGAGATGGCTGAGTCACAGTCAAAACAGGCACTCCACCTCTGCTTCCTACCACTCCTATGCCTGGGCAATCCCATCCAGCATCAGCATGGCAGGTTTCTGATCCCTAATTGGCCCAGTTTATCACACAAAACCACAGAAAAGCTCCATCTTCTTTTTCTTGGTGGGCAAGCTTTCCTAAAGGAAAATAGTATCTGTTGCACCACACAAAAAAAAAGCTATTTAAAAAATGTACCAAATACTTGTTTGAGCTAAGTAAATGTAGTTACGGAGAAACTGGAAATGTAGTGACTTGCTTAAGCTAGAGCAAAAAGTCTGTGGCAGATTCAGGATTAGTGCTCAAGAAATTCCAGAGATTACATCTCTTCGAAAACAAAATATGATTCTGTGATGCCCAATACTGTGGTTTGTTCTTTAAATTCAGTCTTATAATTTATATGTATCTGGCTCACTTACTTGATTTAGTGAGTTGTAGTCTTAATGTTTTTCAATTTCTCTCTCTTGTTTTCTTTTATTCCAGGTAAATTTAGCAAGATCTGCTAATTTTCTTTCCCATTACAGTATATTTGTATTCAGTACACTAAGTTTACTTTCTCTCACAAAAGCTGACTAATTGTCTCTTCATGCTACCTATTTAGAAAAAAATCTCAGCTCATCAAAGTTTGGGTCTTCCAAGTATCATGTATGTTTAGGACATATGGCCCTTTTAGCTCACTTCCTCTTGTATTTTTCTGATCATAGAAAATGCTTGTATGAGTATACAATTATCGTTCTAATCGAACTCTGAAACAGAATCTGTGAGTTTCATTAAAACAACAGGAATTTTAGTTTCATAAAAACGACAGGAACTTGAGACAGTCTTGCATGGGTGCACTAGTGAGGAGCTTCTGTAAGGCCAACATTGTTTGACCCACCGCAGTCAGTATGACATGAAACGTGCTGAGCCTGCAGCCACTCAACCAATTCTATGGAAGGAGGAGGCAAGACAGGGCTCAGAAATGTTTCTGCGCTTGGCACCCCAGCCACATCTGCTCACAGCAATGGTTTTGGCAAGTTAAGCTATCCTTCCATGCCAGGCCCTCTCCAGAGAATGTCTTGCCAGGAGACTTTTCTTATTTTGAAGGGGTCATACAGGAGAAAGCAAAAGTCACTTCCAAGTGCTGATGCAAAGCACTGGGCTATAAAGCTATAATGTCCTGTCTTCGAAAGGTACCGTAAGTAATTTTGGGAAGTGTCTACTATTTACCTCCCCTCAAAATCTGTATACTTGAACACATTTTGCTAAGGAAGTCTGGATTGGAATGGGAAGGTGAATTCTCATGAGGACCACCTAATGTGGTGGGTTAAGAGCACCTCTTTTCCATAAATACAGATGCAAAGGAGCAGTAGGAAGAGACCCTCCTAAACTAGGCAGTAATTAGGTAATGAAGAGGGCATGCAGAAACAGGAGGACGCTGTAAGAGGAAGAGGCTGAGCAAGCGCCAGCAATATTGACAAGATACACAGGTCACTTAATTCAGTGAGAAGGGTAATTTAGTGTTAAGGGAAGTAGAAGTTTTTCTTCTACAGGAAACCCGGTATGTGTCCACTTCCCCACCTGCCCCAGGTTTTCCCACTTCTTGTAATTTGTGTTTCTGTTTCTCGTGAGTAATTTGCTCTGAATGTGAGCTACTTCGACTGGGGTGGTTAGCTTGATGAGACACGCAGACTGTATGGGGCGGGGTTTGGTACCCAGCGGCATGACAACGTCTTCAGTTCTCCAAGGGATGAGCAAACGACGTTACACTCAGRGACTATCCTGCAGCAGGTGCTTGTATTGCACTGTTCTTGTGACTGCTCATGCCAATCCATTTATTTACCATTGCATTGCCACGAAGATGACCGCAGTGCACACGTTACACCTCTTTAATTTAGCTGGGTTCCACAGAACACTCATTGCCGTGCTCTCCCAGCTGCGGGGAAGAGCCTTCCACGCCCACTCGTGGGTCCTGCGTTGGCAGGGCTGGCCGTGACACAACGCCTTCGCCACCCGGAGCCTACCTGGCGACCCACGTGGGACACGGCTGCTGCGGTCCCCGCTCCGCCGGGGGTGGAGAAGGGGCGCCCGGGGGTGGGCGAGGAGAGCCGGTGACAGCCGCGCAGACCGCCGCCCGGAGGGCTCTCCGCCCACAGCCGAAGTTAACCGACAGATCAAACGCCCCCGCCCCGCCCCGCCCCGCCCCGCCCGGCCGTGGCCGCGGCCCGGCGGGGGGCGGGGCCGGGCTGCCGGAAGACCCGCGCGGATCGGCCGCGCGGAGGGACCGGTGCCGTTTCCGCCGCGGCACAATGGCGGGGCGGCGGTAGGAGGCGGGCTGTCGGCGGCCGGTGAGTGCCGTTCTGTCGGCGGGTGGTGGCTGGTGGCCGGGCAAGGCCTTCCCCAGCAGCGGGCCGTGGCCCCCGGCGTCCTCTCCGCTTCGCCCGCCCCTGTGCCTCCCTTCCTGCCCCCCTCCCGGGCCTGGGCCGCGGCCCGCCCGCCCCTTGGCCGGTCCCTCCGCCTGCGGGCTGTCCGGCTGAGGCGGCGGGGCAGGGCCGAGCGGGGCGGGGGGCTGCTGCGCCACAGTCCCCGCCGCTGCCCTGCACCGGCCGCCCGGGTGTTCCCCCGCCAGCGCCAGCCCGTTCCCCGGGCCTTCGGTTGTTCGGGAGGTGGGGGGGAGGCAAAAGGGGGCTGGGCCCCTTCGTCAGCCGGTGGGAGGACTGGAAGGAGGGGGCCGGGGGCTGCCGCATGGGAGCAAGGGGGACCAGGCCCACGTAGCGTGTTTCCTGCGTGGTGGTGACAGAGGCCAGTATCGTAACGCCACCGGCTGGGTCCCGTTGGCAACTTGGCCGGCGCTGCCTGCCGCTTCTGGCCCCGCAGGGAACCATGTCGTCCCCCAGCTGCGTTGCTGCCGACCCTTCGGGGCAGCCCACCCCCCCCCCCGACGCCAGGCCAGCACCTCGCGTCGCGGTTGGGAGCCAGAGGCGAGTGTAAACTTTGACTCTGTGCTCCTTTCCAGGGAGTGTGTCATCAGCCAGCCTGGCGGCTGGGTGTGGGTGTTGCTTCTGGGGATGACTCTAAAACAAGCTGGGTTTAGGTCACTCTGAAATTCAGATTTGATTGCAGTTTCTTTCCTAAAATAGGAAGCAAGTTCACTTTGTGCGTTTGAAACTTTTCTTTCGGCTCTTAGCTGGAATAGCCGTATCTCCATTATTGGCTGGGAATTCAGGTCTTTAGGACAGGAATCCTGCTTGTTTTGTCACTCACATAAGAGCAGAAAACCGCTTCTGCTGAAGAGGAGGATAAACACTAAAAGCTTCAAGCCTATAGAAAGCAGACACTGAGATGCATAAGGGTGCCTTTGGGGCCTGCAGAACTTAAAAAAACATTTAAGAAAATCAGGTACCCTACTCCCATATTAAAGGCAACAGAAGGGCATTTCCTGCTGTTTAGGTGCTTCTTGTAAATGCCCTACAGCCTTCTCTGTGTCCTTGAGCACATGTCTTTTGAAAGAGAAACCCCTTTTTTTTTGGTTGGTTGTGGCTATGTTTAAATCATACAGTATTCCGTGTCGATGTGACTGCTGCTGCTTACGTGTGTTTAGCCAGTCTCTTCCAGGTAACTCACCCTTTCACAATCCACATGGGTTTATGCTACCATTGGAGTTATAGCTCTCTGGAAATCTTTTACAATAAGAGCATGGATGTGACCAAGTGGGGCGGGGGGTGGGGGCAAAGAGCAAATCAGTAGCCCAGGTGTTTTAGAGAATACTAAAATAATATGAAATATGAGTGCTTAATACCCAGTGATGTGAGACCTCAGAATGCTGGTCTAGGTAAAATGTGCAGAGTGCACTGGGCAGTGCAGCATTGTTTCTTAATCGTCGTATCAGATTTGCCCGACAGATGGGTTGCTAGTCAACTTCTACATCTCTATCTCCTCTGATCACAATTTTCATTCTTAACTGGGTGAACAGTGTCTACTGTGGGGAAAGGGGCATATTCAGATGATGTAGAATGGCTTTGCGGCCATCCTCGTTATTGCCTCCTACATATTCTATATGTTACAACATTCCTTCAGTCATTCTTTCAAAGGTTTGCTGTACTGAGCTGAGACTCTGGTGTGGACTCTTAAAAGTAGTTATCTGTCTTAAAGGTGTCTAGACCTTAATGCCCAAAAAAGCCGTAAGTTGTCTCTGCATTTTTTGAACAACCCGTAGGTGTTACACATTTTAAGAGGAGAAACCTAGCTGAGTTTTGAACTGCCTTTTGTTTGGTTGGAGCAAATTTTGCTTTCCGCCAAGACTTGCTTGCCTTGATGGTATTACAGAGCCAGGGCTTTGGTTGTTGAGATTTCCATAACAAATAGTAACCAGTGTTTATCACTTGATTAATTTTAAAATACAACTTTTAACTTTCTAATTTCTAGGTGGGGATCACTAAATTGAACAGCAATAACCATGGGAGATGCTGCAAAACCTTGCTTTGCCAAACAAAATAAGGAACAGGAAATTTTACATCAAGAAGAATTAAAAGGAAGTCACTTACAGAAAGACTACCGAGTCATGGATGAATACGGAAATGGCCATAGCAATAAAATAGATACCAGCCTGCAGAAGAAAAAGGGAACACCAGGTCGTTACGGAAGCAGTCCCAGGCGAGGGCCACGTAGTGTTTTGAGTAGCCCAGATTCACTTAAAAACACAACTTACAGTCAAGGGTCAAAGTTAAATGATACCCAAAGAGACCAAATGAAGAAGTGGGTATCTGATGACCACCGTGGTACTTCTGACAGCTGGAGAGAGTACAGATCTGTTGCCTGGATTCCTGTGCATAGCAGGACAAGAAAGGACTCTTTTCATGAGGTTGAAGGTGCTGGAAACAGAAATGTAAGACGACAACTTCAGGAAGACTTAATGAGTCAAGATGTGCCGGACRTGCAGAAAGGAAGCTCTGGTAATCAACATTTTTGTTTGTTTTTACATAGCTATCCAGTAAAGTAGCTTTCTGCATGTGTTACTGAAAAGTAGAATTTCAAGATTCACTGTTAAAGCAAAAAATAATTTTTGTTCTGTCATATGTTGCAAACTATTGACTGTACTATACTGCAGCACTTTAAACAAATTGTTAAAGCGAATGATACAGAACTTGTTTTATAAATCATGTTTTCTTTGTAAATTAGTTTATAAGTGGTAGGAGTAAGTAGATTGCAACATCTGTGTAGTGTCCCTGTTTGCAGTTTTCCAGGTACAATTTGATTGAATCTGTCAAGGCTGATAAGGGATGTTTCAGTTAAGTTGATGCAGGGTAAGATTTTGGAACTACTGATGAGGTCTGTAACAATGAAGATTGAGAACAGTGCCTTGTAGGTATTGAGAACTTAATGCTAGCAACAGTAATACAGCAATAACACAAAACTAATTCTCCATGCATATTCAACTTCTCTATGGGCAATTGGTACTAATAATGAGAGTACAAGCCCTAAGTATTGAAATGCAAGAAAAAACAGGCTAAGGGAAGATAAAGTGATCAATATCATAAGATCTTCATTGAATGTGAGTACCAGAAGGAAGTGTAAGTAGATCAAAGCAGAAAGAGAAAGCTTTAAAGAGAATATAATTAGATAAAATAAGAAAGACTAAGGCACAGATGAGGTGCTGCTAACACGGAACAACTGCCTGTTAGCAAGAAATCTGTCTTGTTTTAGTTAAGACTGAGGGCCAAAGACAGTATTGATCTGCCCCTCTGCTGAGAAGGAAAGCTATTGCTGGTTGATACCAGGAAGTCCAGGAATTAAATGTCCTTTCCCTTGATATCAGCTGTCACTAAAAAGATAAACTGTGAGCAGGTGCCCAGTGTCTCTCATTGTTAGAAGTAAGTTGCGCACTTAAGCTCAACCTCAGATGAGGAGAGGGCAGAGTAGAATGCTTTCGCAAGTGTTGTGGTTTAACCCAGCAGGCAGCCAAACACCACACAGCCGCTTGCTCACTCCCCCCCCACAGTGGGATGGGGGAGAGAATTGGAAAAAAAAAAAAAAAAAATTCATGGTTGAGATACAGTTTAATGGAACAGAAAAGGAAAAGGGAAAATAATAATAATGATGATAGAATATACAAAATGAGTGATGCACAATGCAATTGCTCACCATCTGCCAACCAGTGCCCAGCCCGTCCCTGAGCAGCAATTGCTGCTCCCCGGACAACTCTCCCTAGTTTATACATTGAGCATGACATCACATGGTATGGAATACCCCATTGGCCAGTTGGGTTAGCTGTCCTGGCTATGCTCCCTCCCAGTTTCTTGTGCACCTGGAAGAGTATGGGAAGCTGAAAAGTCTTTGACTAGTGTAAACACTACTTAGCAACAACTAAAACATCAGTGTGTTATCAACATTATTCTCATACTAAATCCCAAACATGGCACTATACCAGCTACTAGGAATAAAATTAACTCTATCCCAGCTGAAACCCAGACAGCGAGTTTGTTCTCGAATTTGCTGGGTCTAATGAACTTTGTTCTGTGAAACTTCAGGAACTCACTGAAGTAGATTTTTGGAACCACCAGCAATCATACCTGAGAACTTATTTAGGAGAAGTGAGCTACTGGCATATAGGAAAAAGGGCAAGTGTCTCTTAAAAGTGAAATTTAAAAAATGGTACTCAAATTTAAACTTGGGAATCCGTTCTGGAACAAATAATGTAACCTACTATAAGTATTTGAAAGGTAACAAAGAGATGAGTAGCAGTAAACATGGATTCATCAAGAAAAAAGTATGCCAAGTCCTTCTAATTTATTTCTTTAAAATGGTGATCAGTCCCCTGCGAGCGTGGGAGAAGCAGTTGGTAGATACTGCTAGTACTAGTACTGTAATACTTTAGACACTCTTATGTGACAATCCTGTAAGTAAACTAGAGGAAAATTCTCTAGATAAAATTCATACAAGAGACTTGTAGAGCTAATTAGATAGCTGCACTCAGACAATACRTACCAAAGATTTTGTCAAAATGATAGGAAGCATTGAGCAAGCATCTACAAGGATTCTGTTCTGTTCAATGTTTATTACACTATTCTGATGATGAATGAAGACAGCATGCTTATTAATTGTGTCCTTTTAAATTTGAATATGCTGTGTTGCTGGTAGGAACTGAATGTGGAAAAGCACGAAGGTCAATTAAAATAACTTAGCACAATTGGAGAAATGACCTACATGTAGGATGAAATACAAAAGAAATAGGTGTAAATGCCATTGTTTAAGTAGGAATGTCAACTGCACAAATAAAGGAGAAGTTATTATAAAGCAGTATTTTTTCAGAGAAGAATCCGAAATCGTAGTGAATCAGAAGATGATAATGAGTAGTCTGTGTCATGGTGTTGTGAGGAATGAAAACAGACTCGCAGCCTGAAGTACCCCTTTTTCTGTAAGTCTTTGGTAAATTCAGTTGCAGTACTCTGTCCCGCTTTGGCACCCCACTTGAATGAATAAAATGGAAACAGTCCAAAGAAGAGCAAGAAGAATGCCAGGGCACATAGAAAACAGAAACTACACAAACAGTAAACAATCCCCAATCTTTCTGCAAAAGGAAAGGGTAGGGAGGCATGATAACAGTCTTCAGTTGTCTAGAAAGGTATTAAAAAGCTGATGTAGTAATCTGGTTTGTGTCTTTCCAATAGATGGGACACAAAGCAATGGGCCTAAAATTGAGCAAGAAAGGTTCAGATGAGGAATAAAGGGAAAGTTTCTAATGGTAAAGCTAGCGAAGTCCTGGAGAGGTTGTCTGGGCAGTTCATGGAGTATGTACCTGAAGGCCTTTAAGAACAGGTTAGGTGAGCATTGCTGAGGATTGGCAAAGTTTATTTCATCCTGCTGCGAAGCACAGGCATGGCATAGCTCACCTCTTGAGGTCCCTTCAAAAGCTCCAACTCTGTGTCAAGTGGCAAATAATTACTAAAAATGATTCTTTTAGTATTTCCTTTTACTTGAAATCTTTTATGCAGTTGTCCCTTTCCTTTACCTTTATGCCTTTTTACTGTAGCTCATAAGGAAGGAGTTTACCAAATCTCTGAGGCACTGATTTTTCTGCAGGAGCTTTAACTTTAACTTGCCTTTAGTACTTTATTTAGTCATTAACCTATAATTAGATTGTCACTACTGTAACTACCAAATATTAGAAGTATTTATTTACTTTGTAATTTTTTGAAGTTACTTCGTGGTTACAGAAATAATTGGTAAGTAGGTAGCTGTCACATGCTTTCCTGCAAAGATGTTCATTTAATACACATCTTTCTCCAAGTTCTGTCTACAGTGATCAGTAAAAATGTAGTCAAGCAACTGTGGCGGGTCGTAGGATTTTGAGCAGGTGAGTCAGCAAAATGGAAAATGGAAGGGATGTGTAAAATTCAGAGACTCAAACTTCTGTTTCTGCTCCTTGGAGCTTCCTTTGGAGTACTGTCCCTGCAACCTATTAAGCCTTAGTTCTGTTTATTCCAGCATAAACTTGTGCTGCTGCTGAAAGAAATTGTATTACCGTTCTTGTCCTGTTCCTGTTTACAACATGAGCACATGCATGCTGCTTAGTGAACTGAATCAAACAACTGATTGAAAATACACAACCAGGTTGTTTCCCTTTTGCCAATTATTAGAGACAAAAATTGTGGTCGCAGGAAAGAAACTTTGTAAATGTATTTGGTAGGGCAGGTGTGTTTTATCTTTTTTTTTTTTTTTTTTTTAAATTATTACAAATTAAAGCCTCATGCTATGATAAGGGTTTTGGAGTCTAAGGAATTTGCATAAACTTTCTCAGAAGCTGGGAACTTTAGAAATCCCATGCATCTGGACAACCTGTATAGCTGTTCAAGTGAAAGGTAAGATGWGATCTAACGTCATGTGTGAAAATCTGGCCTGTGTATATTCATTCCTGAGATGATTTTTACAGGTATTCTTTGGACCAGTAGCAATTCCCGCTTCAAAATGATGACAAAGTTTGCTTAAAAGTAGAAGTGGTATTTACATTAATTTGTTCCAGAACTTTTGCTGTAAACATAACAAGCTTTCTAAGCATGTTTATTCTGCCAGTTGTATAGCTTTATTAAGCAATATGTGCAAATACTTAGCAAGTTCATTATTTATTGACTTATGTAGCCAATAGGGGTGGTTATTTTTTTTTTCACTTGTCTATTTAATGATATGAAGGCAATACTAATCCATATGCTGGTTTAATTGAAAGGCAAGTGACATTAATAGGCAGTTATTACTGGTGATAATAAATTGTTGTATGTCAGCTAAGCCATGGCAGTGCTATATCATAGTGCTGTTAGCTCTTACAAATCATTCAGATTGGCCTACACACACTAATTCTGTGATATTCGTAGTGGTCTATGGGTCAGTTCGCTTTGTAGCTTGTTTGTCTATCTAAGCCTGACCAGGCATCCTGAAATCTTTGGATATATTTTACCTTTTCACTTTAATGACAGAGGTATGTCTCAACTAGGCAGTGAAATCTATTGCATTTAGTTTTATTTTTTTGCCAGTTTTAACAAAGCTATCTAAATAAGGATGGTGACTTCAGTGGGACAAATTAGTGTTTTTTAGTAGTTCGGAACAAAGGTACTATAGGTTRTGACATAAATATACACTCCTGCTATTATCAGACTTGCACAGAACAGATTATGAAACCATGCAGGGTAGGTGATTTGTATCTTCTTTGACTTGCACATAAGTAGAATGGTAATTAAAGAAAAAACCAAACAGAATGCTGTGTGGTACTCTGAAGTTATTTGACATATTTGCTCTCATAACTCTTTATAAGAAATGAAGAGGCTTAGGAAACCAAGAAGATCAAGAAGAACTAGAAAAGATGAGTATGATCAAGATGAAGTGGATGGTCCAGTCATAGATGAATCTGTGCTGTCGGCGAAAGAACTTCTAGGGTTGCAGCAAGCTGAAGAACGATTGAAGCGAGACTGCATTTATAGACTGAAGAAGGTGCCATTGTCTTTACTTGTATAGTCCTCTCCCATTTTTTTGTCTGTAAATACAATATTGAGGGTACGCTTTGAGCAATTTCTTGTGACTGTAGCTAGAAAGTCTAGTTACAGAATTGATGTAACGTACAAAATGGGTGCTGTTAATGAATTGTCAAGAGAAGGCAGGTTATCCTTTGGTTTTTTTACTATAATAAATCTTGGTTTGACAGAAATTTAAGCACAAAAAATGGCTGCTCCTTCAGTTCATGAATTAACATCAGATCACTAGATGCTGGGGCAGTGGACCAGAAAAGTTTTATTGTATGTTTGTTCAGTTAATACATTCTTCCATGGGCATTGGGTATTCTCCACTGTAAAAGACAAGGTGTTGGGCTTGATTGACCCAGTACCACCATTCTTCTGGCATTATATTTGATATGCAAACTTTTTGACTATAAAGATGGAGTTAGGAAAGATAAAGTGAGTATTTCTGGACTTCAGAGTTACAGTCATTCAACTTAGCAAGGGTATTGAATGAAATGAAGGTAGTATCTTTCTATATTTTAGGGTTTTTTACTATCTTTATTTTAGCAACCTCGAAGCTACCCATCAGCAAAATATACCTGCAAATTGTGTGATGTTTTGATTGAGTCGGTGGCTTTTGCACATAAGCATATTAAAGAGAAAAGACACAAGAAAAGCCTAAAGGTGAGTTAAGGACAAGAAAAAGTATAAAATGCAGATTTATGAAACTGTCCTCATCCTACTAATGACAATGGGATTGCACTGCTTCTAAAATCATTATGCATTTATTTTTTACCATGTTTGAATCTTCTTAAAAACTATTACTTAGTGATACTGGTAAAAAGAGTAAACTTGGGACCTGGACTTTGCTTCTGCCCTCAGCTTTGGAATTTAATTTGTACTTTTCCATGCCTATTATTATTAAAAGAAGTCCTCATTTAAAGTATAACTCAGTAATATTTTGTTACTGGTGATTCAAGTATAATAAAAAAGCTGTACCAACTGACTCTTCTGTTCTGCTGTTCTATAATTCTTCCTGTAGGCTAGTTATGTGTATTCTTCTTAGTGTATATTTCATTGGCATATTTCAACAATGAAGAGTTTTGATCAAGTCCAGAGCAATGAGGAGTAGTAATAAGCAAATATAGTTGGTATGGCAGAATTAGAAATTACAACCTATATGTCAGGGTGAAGATTTCAATTCTGAAATACTGTAAATGAAACTAAGAACTTGTGGAGTATTACAGGCTTGTTTATATGTAAAGGAAGTAGGTTTGTTTTGAACATAAAGATTAAAATAACTTCCAGCATAACCTCAATTTTACTTCCTATTTTTTTTAATTGGATGTCTTCTGTTCCTTCTACTTTCTCAGCTTGAAGTGGCCAAAAATATTTGTCTCCTGCAGGTTTTCTATTTCTTCTTCTTTAATTCCTACCCTTTCCCACTTCATAGGTGATGAAAGAATTGGTGATTTTTTTTTTTTTTAAATGTTCCAAATACATGTATATATACCTCTGCACATTACTGAAGCCTCCTGGAATATCTAATTCTTTATATCTGTCACAGTTTCTCTCTTGATGTTCTAGCTTCCAATTACCTCCATTATCTGGAAAACCTGTGGTGGTGTTACTTGGGATGAGTTGCAGGCATTCATTCTAGCATGTTAAGCAACTCAAGAAAATCATTAAAATGTCAGTCCTATTATCTTTAAAGGAAAAGCAAGAAGAACAGCTGCTGACCGCTCTGCCTCCTCCAACGCCTTCCCAGATACAAGCTATTGGTGTTGCTATTGAAAATGTAGTGCAGGAGTTTGGCTTAAATAATGAAGATCTAGAAGAAAGGCTCAACATTAAAACAGTGATGGAAAATCTACTGCGTCAAAAATTGCCAGGTATTATTTGCAATTTGTTTTAAATTCTAGAAATGCCAACTTTAAAAAAAAAAAACAAAACCAAATCCCCCCCAAAAAACCCCAAAAAAACCAAAACCCTACAGCTCATAAAGTGAAAACTTAATTGAAAACCTTTAGCTAAATTCTAAAACAGTATATTTAGTTACTACTCTGTTGAATGACATGATGGGGCAATATAACCCAGTATCAGAATTAAACTACAATGGTGCTCATGACCCAAACAGAGCTGTAGTAAAAAGTGAAAATGAACAGGACATGGCGGGCATTTGACCTTCATGATAAGCCTTTACTAGCAACAGCATGGAAGGCAGGATTTACTAACACAGTTCTGTGCTGTTGGAAGACCTTTCTTCATCTCCTGTGGTTATCAAAACTAGATACAGGTTTAAGATCTACTGACAATGCCGTAAAGTACCTACATGCTTAGAATAAGGTATAGAGTAAATGCAGTATAATTCTTTTTGTTGCAGAGTGTTCATTAAGATTGTATGGCTCCTCCTATAGCAGATTTGGTTTCAAAACTTCAGACATAAACATAGATATCCAGTTTCCTGCCAATGTAAGTAAGACCGTTTTATTAAGTATGTCTAAGTGGTTTTGAATGTTTGCACCTTTATGTAGATTATAGTTTAAATATAACTTACAGTGTGGTAGTAGAACTTTTTATGAAAATGCATTGGGTAAAACAGAGCTACCACATTAAAATGATCTTAAAATAACATTCCTTGCTTCATACACTAGTAATGGTCAGGCAGTATAATACAGCTTTGTTTTATCAAATCTTCCTTTCGAAAAACTGAAAACACTTAAAACATCTGTACTCCTAGCAGTCCTATGAGACAGATAATTATTTGTCTTCTCTTACAGCTGGATTAAATGGCACTTCCATGACCTTGTTTCTGTGCTSATATATGCACATCGGAGTTTTTGATTCCTAGGTTATTTTTGAGCCATGAATCCATCTTATGTCATTTATATGTGAAGTAATACAAAGTCTTGATTTGTCATGCTAGTTGTTATACATCTTTGTGATCGAACATTGAAAAGAAATTAAGGACTGTGAAAAGCTTTTGATTCCATACTTAAACTCATTCCTGCTGTAGTTGATTTGGCAGTCTCATAGATAAAATTTAGCATTTCCTGTAAGAAACAAAGATGGAAATGTTGTGAAAAAGAATGATCCCAGTTCATAAAGTGCATATAATCTTAAAAAGCTATGATTCCAATCTTTGATGTGAGGTAGATCCATTGTGTCAGAAGGCAATCATATTTCAGCACACTGAAATAGTATTTCTGTTGATGTGTTTCTTTCACAGCCAAGTCTTTGATAGAGGTAAAAATAGCTTTGCTTACAATTACTCCAGGATTTTTTTTTTTTTCCTTCAAAATAAGCAGAATTCATGTTCCTTTTGATACAATGTAGCGATAACCAAGGACTAAGAGCAGTTTTTTCTCAGTTGCTATTACTTTGGTTCCTTCTTGCTGCCCTCACTGGAAGAAAAACAGAAGTGTCCTAGGGGCGACTTTTTAAAATTTTTTTTGAGTTGTGGGAAATCACCTTTTTGACAGCTGTGAAAACAGCTTTATTACTTTTATTGACAGATGGCTCAACCAGATGTTCTCTTACTTGTGCAAGAAAGTCTCCAGAACAGTGGTAAGAAAAAATTGCTGCCTTCTCAATTCCATTAAACTATTACTGCTTAGTATTGTTGAATTCCACTTCTGTTGAACAGGTAAACCACATGCTATTCTTTTTTTAGAAAGATGTGAGGCTGAAAAATACTGCAGGAAATAATATGTTGGCAGAACTAACTTTGGTTTGGTAYTCAGTTTTAGGACTATTGAAGTCCTATTATTTGTGTTGATACGAGAAATTCCTAGTGGGAGGTTTTCTTCTACATTATAAGTGAAGATGTCATTAAACTTAAGGTAGACTGTGCTGCCTTTCTTTCCCCAGACTGCACTATTAGCCATGTATAGTACAGAAAGTAGCCTAAGCTATTCTAACGTGATCAGAAACTTGGTAACATACTTTCACATTGTGGTCTCTTTTCCTATAATTATGTGCACATGCCTGTTTGTGCAGCGAGGCCATGTACAAATGACTGCATACAAACACATTTTTTTTTTCAGGTAGTGAATACAACTTTATGCACTAATACAGGCAAGTAAAGTTTAAGATCTTTAAAAAATGCACTTACTCAAAGCAATTCAAGCATATGCAGGCAAAAAATGAAAAGATGGGAAAGAAACTCTATCCTTTCAGATGCAGATTGCAAAAAGTAGCTTTACTACTTTCTTGCCTTGCTTTATGCCCACAGTTGGGAAATCAGACTGTATGGTTCCAAACATCTATACTAAACACACATATATTTACTGACCTAGATTTTTCTCACTGCCACCCCCACCCCCCATTGTATATGCATCTTCTTGTCTGGTCAAATTATAGTCCTTGAGAATGGGGTTATTGTTCAAGCAGACTGGAGGAATGATGACCCAGATCCCATAAGAAGTTAGGATCTCTAATGTGTTCTGAAAGCAAGGAGTATTTGCATTAACATCTTGCGCAAAGCCTTTTTCTGTGAGTCAGAAGATACAGGGACAGAGCATTAGGCGTTTGAGGTACCCCAGTGGCAAAAGCAAGATGTTTTTCAAAGAAGTCAGGTGTCCAAATGGCTAGGTAACGTCAAGAAAACCTTGTCATTTCAGAATTTTTGAATTGGGTATCTAAAATTGTTTCATAGTTTCCTCTTTACCTGGCCCAGTGAAACAGTGAGGCATCAAAAAATAAGCCTGGGTTGGATCGATAAACTCCACTTGGAGAAAGGACTGCAGTGGCATCTGTACTTTTTTAGTGTTAAGATAAAAATGTAGCTGAATTTTATTTGCAAACCTATATAAAGAATAAGAGGAAAAAATAAAAAATTAAGCATAGCAAGAAGACATTACAACGTGTCAGTAAGCCTGTTCTATACTTACTTAGAGCATTTCTAGATTACCAGGGAAAATAAACTTGGAGATTTTCTTTCTGTCTAGTACTGACATAACGCTCTGCTTTTTTCATCTTTCACACTAACATGGTTTTACAGATGTCATTGGTCTGTCTATATGCCTGGATTACTGAAGCCAGCACTTAACCAAAAATATAGCTGCTTAATTATACCTACTGCATATATGAATTTTCAAAAGTTCCTTTTTTCTTGAGTATTTTCTTAACAGTGCTTATCTTAGAGTATAGACCATGCTCTTCCCATCACATACGAAAAACTTGCTTTAAAAGAGTGACAGGATTAATCTATCCGATGTACTGAGCTATTTGTCTCAAAATTAGTCATTTTATTAAGAAGTTGAGGTTCTAGCTGTACTCCTCTAGTTGCATCCAGTTGAACATATTTTTTGTCAACACCATGCTTAACATGGCTTCTTCTTTTTCTTTCTCCCCCCTAGAATCTTTTACGGAAGTTGATGCAGATTTCCATGCTAGAATACCAGTGGTGGTGTGCAGAGAAAAGCAAAGGTCTCGGTTGTCACTTTGTGTGTTCTAATAGTATATAGCAATGTAAATTATATGTACCAACATCTGAAAAATGACGTTTCTGTACTAAATTATTACAGTTCCATGGATCTTGAAACACAAACTAACACTCATGGGCAAGTCATTCCTAGCCTAGAATAAGAGGGTAAGGGTTGTTCTGTCCTCAGCTGTGTATTTCCCAATCCCTTCAACCATTATGGCTTCCAGCATGTACCCTTACCCTTCCATTTGGGATAACTGCTTAAGCAGAAACTTTCCTTCCTTATAGGTAATGTAGATACCATATTAAATTATGGATTTCTGTAAGGGCAAGATCAGCTTGCTTAGCTTCACTAGTATTTTGAGAACAAGTGAAAGACATTTTATTTTGCCCATTTAATGGATATCACTTAAGATTCATGAAACATTCTACAAACAGCTACTGATACAGAAATATTACCAGTTATTTGCTGCTACCTTGATCTTTCACTGTTTGAAAATGTTTCTTGTGCTGTGGAAACAGTGTAGAAACTGTTTTCTGGTGGGTGTGGTATGGGAAGATGTTTTTGATTTGTGAAGGAAATTAGTACTGTAATTTTTTTTTAATTCAGTGAATTAATAGCATTAGAAACATAGTTAAATTTGAATTGTATTTGAAAACACTTTTACAGAGAATTATAATGCATATATTTTCAACCTAACCATAAATCAAATTGGTTTTCCACACTTCTTTTAATGTAGATATGGTGTCTTTGAAAGGCTGTTAAGTCTTTCCTTACAGCCTTCTGCTACACTGTTTTGTGAGATGTCATCTGACCTGCTGCTGTTTTTGCAAAACCTACAAGATCTTTTACTTTGTTTCTTTTTTGGGTTTTAGTGGCCTTATTTGTAAAGTGAGTGCAGGGAATGAGAACGCTTGTCTGACAACAAACCATTTGGCTACACTTGGAAAACTGGAACCTACTGTAGTACCTTTAGTGATTGCCTTCAGGTACTGGGCAAAGGTAAGAGTCATTTGTATTCCCCCATCTGTGAATAAATATTGAATGAACATTGATATTATGCTGGTAAGACTGTAGGTATGGTTTAGAAAACAGTTGTTGAAACTGTCTTTAGAAAAAGAGTTGGAAAAAGAATATTTATAAAATTTACCATTTATAAAAAAATTAAATGATATAACTATTGTTTGTGTGTTATAATGTTCCACTAAATTTCAAAAGTGGAATTTTAAGCTTCAGCCAGTGGCATGCAGACTGTAAGTATCCTGCTGTGTTACCAAACAAGTCAGAGGAATGTATATGAAATGGAATTACCAGTTTCCCATAAACTTAATCTATCATGAAAAAAATGAAAGAAAAAGCTGCTTGTTTCCATATGTAGATGAAAACTTTCTTGCGAATTAAAATAACTTGTTCCAAAACTTTGTTGCCTGCAATTAAAATATGATTTAAGAAAAACATTGAAAAACTTTTGGCTTGTACTATATCTATGTAAAATGAGTCATCATCTTTGCAAATGTGCTGTATGCTGTCTCTTTTGCCAGTCTGCATCCTATGGCTCTTACACTGGAAATACTATGGTAATAACATGACTCCAGTAAATATGCAGGCCTTGAGAACAAAGTCCATCTCACAAGAGGTCAAAAATATCTGAGTTTCTGTCAGTATTTCATGTGACAGACTTCTGAACAGTAATTAAAAGAATATTTTTCACTGTATCACTTGAAACTTTAATGACTGCACAGTTTATTTTTACAGTTGTGCTGCGTTGATCGTCCTGAAGAGGGAGGCTTGTCACCTTATGTGTTCGCTTTAATGGTTATTTTCTTTCTACAACAGAGGAAAGAGCCTTTTCTACCTGTCTATTTGGGATCATGGGTATGTGTGTTAATACACTGAATAGTATGAATGAGAGGACCAATCACTCGTGGTGGTGTGTAACCTGTCAGTTTCTTGCTATTCTGAGCAAGCCATAAGCCAGCCATTTTTGCAGGAATTCAGAAAGAATGTGAATTCAGCCACACTACGCCTAACCTTTGTGTGCTTGGCTGTAAGGATGCAATTCACAATCCTAGTCATTGAATTAAGTGCTCTGTTGCCCCTTTTGTGAGTAAGGAGAGCTGGGAATTGAATAATGCACTTCATAACAACCTACTTCCTCATTTCTTCAGCCTTTCTTCCAGACTCTTGAGAACTCTGAATTCATGTAGCTACATCCCAAAACAATGTCTTGGATTTTGACATCTAATTCTTCAAAATGTAGACCACAATTGGGGAGCAYGCTGGTGCTCGACATCTGCCCGAGGGATCAGACTAGGGGTTTAGAGCATGTATTTCTTGGGTTTAGAAGCTGAAATGCATCTTAATATCAGGAGTTGTATTATGGACACCAATCCAGAATCCAATTCTCCAGGACACCATTCAGGTGTTATATTCATGACCCATTTTTATTCTTATAGTCACCTGTTACATTTAGTGTGCGTGTTCCAGTTTCCATAACCACTTATATGGGCCTTGCAGTTAACAATTTCCTTCAGTACATGACTGCCTCATTCCCAAAGCCTCTCCACTCTCTGCACTGAATGAGAGACAAGTCCTATAGTATATATAGGCCATATAATTAAAAAATATGTATTTATGCTTGTGTAATATGCAAAGGCAGGGTTCTATGACATATAGATACCCTTCCAAAAGCACTGAACTCTTGAAAGCTTTTTGTAGAGAAGCACAGGGAGAAGAGAGAAGCAGATTGGGGCATATTCTAGGCCTGGACCAGCTATTTTTAAACTTCGTTCTGTTTTAATTTGGCTTACTACCATGGGGGGGAAAGATTTAAAGTTCACATGATGTTTGGCTGTATGTTTCTTTTTCTATTTTCTTTAGATTGGAGGATTCTCATTAAACAAATTAACTAATTTTCATCTGAAAGAAGTCGAGAATGATGCTGTGGTTTGGGAGCATAACCCCATTAATGATTCTGATTTGCCACAAGAAACTTCCCCTAGAAGGGGCAAGGTCTGAACCACTTAGTTTACTTCTGTAGTAGTCTAGCAGTCACTGCTGTTCTCAAAAAAAGAACCATCTTCTATTTTTGTTTTGTGTTTATGTTGCAAAATCATGAGCTGAACTAAGAAATTGCATGACTGCTTGATACCATGCTTACTATGCTTACCTCTTGGAGCTGAGAAGCTAGTAGGAAACTAGGTGTTATTTCAAACTTTGATAAGACCCTGGGTTTTAATCTGTCAGGGGACAATATAGTTTAGAGAGTTGAACCAATTTTATCTCAGAATTAGGTTAAGCATATGAAAAATATTTCCTCTTAGCTTTGAACTGTTCTTACAAATTATTTATTTTATAACAACTTCGCAAGAAACAGTATCACCATATGATTGCATGTTATGACAGTTAACAATACAGCTTAGGCTTTGCTAAAAAATAGGCTATATAAGCCATTCTGTCCAATTAGATTAGATGTGATATTTTCTTGGAAATTTATAAATTATGACATAAACACTTAAATAAGCAATTGTTATTAATCATTGATGCTATTCTTTACTATTGCTGCAGTCTTTCATTTTGAAGGTTTATAATCTGAGTTTATACTATCTCTTCCAATTTTTTAATTGAAGTTTTTATTGCAATTGCAGGAGTATAGAAGCAACTATAAATTTTGTAGTATTGCATTATAGATGAAATACAAGGAAGTGTAACAGCTAAACACCTGTGCATTAAATATTATTTAAGCTTTTCTTCTGTAATTGACAGGTTCCCTTAGCATTTGGTTCAGGACAGCAGTGTTCAGCACCTGCTGGTCAGCTCTGGGTAGAACTKCTTCGTTTCTATGCCTTGGAGTTCAATATGGCTGATCTGGTTATCAGCATACGACTCAAAGAAACAGTGTCTCGTGAATCAAAGGACTGGCCTAAAAAGCGCATTGCTGTGGAAGGTATATATATCAACAAACTTCAAAGAACTGTCACTTTTATTTTCTAGGGTACTGTCTTGGCTGTTGAYATTGGGTGTAATGACTTAGAATTTTTCAGAATTGGACTGTGATTCCCAAAAATATAGTAGAATAGGTTTTGAAAAAAATCAGTTTAAGTAATATTTCTCTTGGGTATTTTTTTCAACGTTATCAAAAGTAATTAAGTGGACTTAAAAATTGTCTTCAGCACAATTCATAGATCTTATGTCCCTACACAATGTTTTAGAGTAACTAACAGTAGCATATTCAAATTTTGTAAGGATGTAAGTGTATCCTTTTCTTAAAAAAAGTTAACTCTTGCACTGCTGGCTTACTACTTCTTTCTCCTAGACCCATATTCAGTCAAAAGGAATGTGGCAAGAACTCTGAACAGCCAGCTAGTGTATGAGTATATTCTTCACTGCCTGAGAGCAACTTACAAGTATTTTGCCTTGCCTCACAAAAAAAGTGCAAAATGGAGCAAAAAATCCTCTCCGAATGCCAGTGAGGAGAAATCCCAAATGCTGGACCATGGAAAAGATGCTATAAAGCATGAAAATTCTGAGTTGCAAAACTTGGATGGTAGAACAAACACAGCCGTAGTGGAAGACTGCGTAACAGAGACAACAGGTACGCCCCAGGCACATAGAATTGATCCTTCAAAACTGTGTGATGGCTCAGAAAGCTTCACAGAAGAAGAACTGGCTGATGATAGAAGTCATTTGGGAATTGCCCATGAAGATTCAGACTGTATAATTGAGGAAGTTATTTCTGGAGATAATGAGGATTTTAAACAAAGTTGTGAAGAGACAGAGAGTGGAAATGARGAGGAAGAAGAGGAGGAAGAGGAAGAACGTGAACAACAAAAAAGAAGATGGAATAATATCTTGACTACTGAACAGGGAATAGATGAAGACAGTGATAGTGGAGATCTCCCTGTTACAGTGAATGAGCATGATATAGAGACATGTAGTACTTCAGACTTAGAAGGTTTCCAAAACGCTGCACTTACAGAGAGTGATGAGTTTGGCTTAGAGTGCAGTGGTATAATGGATGATAAGATCGACATTGATGAGGAGAGCACTGAAGGTACTGATGAACTGGATGAATCCCCCAAAAAATTCATATGTTCAGCACAGAGTCAAATATCCCAAATTATTAACTCAGATGATGATGAGGAAGAGGAGCAAGAACCAAGTCTTCTAAACCAGAGAGAGTGTGGTGTTATCATAAGAGCTGGAGATGAACTAGATAACACATACACTGGATCTGGAGACGACGATGCACTATCAGAGGAAGAAGAAGATTTTTCCATCCCCAATAAATATGAGGACAAACATTTTGAAGAAAATGTTGATGGACCTCTGAGGATCAATTTGAGTCAAGAGGATCTTACTGAGAAGGGAAGCCTTTTTGAAGAGAACACAGCAATAGAACAGTGTTTRGAATCCGAATTCTTTTATGAATTCAGTAAACCAGCTTTTACAAAGGGCAAGGTAAGCAAGCTGTATCAGAACATAAACATATTGCTTATGTTCTGTTATCAGTTACATGAAAGTGTTGCTCAAATTCATTAAAGCATTATAGTTTTTAAAACCAATCTTGCTTTCTGTTCATGCAGTCTCCTACAGTAGTATGTAGCTTGTGCAAACGGGAAGGTCATTTAAAGAGGGATTGTCCAGAAGACTTCAAGAAAATTGAGCTTGACCCACTGCCAGCGCCAACACCCAAATTTTCAATTATTCTAGATCAAGTTTGTGTCCAGTGTTACCGTAAGTTTTTTCCTTTGAATATTGTTGTGTGGTAGAAAAAGAATTGCAAAAAATAATTAAATAACCACAGGCTAATGGTGTTATAAAGGGGGCCAGTTTATTTGCTGCACTGCATCCAACTCTTAGATACAATTCTAAGATTTGTAAGGGCTTTAATTGGACTACTGAGTAGTTTGTATCTAGAGAAATACAAAATGTTTAGGTTTATCTTCCACACGCTGGCTGTCTGATTACTCATTTAGGCATCTTAATATAATTTCTGAAAGTTTCATTTTGGGTAGGTTTTTTGAGTGATGCTTTTACATTTCTATCTACTTTGAATTTCATTACTGTTCCTTAACTTGTGGTTTTTAGTAAACAAAGGCTTCAGTGTTCTAGAAAAACTTGAGTCAAAGTACTGTTTTGTAACACTTCTCTACTTTTGTTCTTTTCAGAGTGACCCAACTTTCCTCCTTTCTCTCTTGCCATTTCTGACCAGACAAAATGCATTATTTGTCTAATTAATGTTTTCTTTGAACAGGTATTTCTCTTCTACTTCATCCTTGCTTTTTTTCCTTCACATGTGAATCTTCTCTTGCTTTTTCTCTCCCCCTCTGCTGTAAACCCTCACTTTTTTCATTTGCATCTTTGCTGTTGACTATTTCTACAGATCAGTTTGCCTGAATTGTTGTTGTCTTTTTTTTTCTTTTTTTTTTTTTNTTTTTTTTTTTTTCTTTTTTTAAGACGATTTTGCTCCAAATATTGTAGAGGATCAGGCTCGGGAACATATAAGGCAAAACTTGGAAAACTTCATTAGACAGGATTTCCCAGGTAATTAGGCAGTTCTAGCTTTATATTTTTACTTTGGTGTGTTCATATTTGAGTGTTTTCCAACAAAACATACCATATCAGCATAATAAACACTTTAGTTTTGAACATTTAACCTATATTGTTGCTCAGCATTGCTGTACTTCATTACATTAATTTCTGTTTTAAGTCTTTTAAGGCTTTGGTTTAAGTCTTTTTTGACTTAGTCATATATACAACATGTTGGTAGGAAGGAACAATGGCAAGTTAAGGAGAAAACCATCAAAGCAGTAGTGGAACAGTTTTATAATTGTTATTTTAGCCTTATTCATTAGCCAGACTTCTTGTTGTTGTATCTGCTCTTACAAACAGCAAGCTTTTTGTAGTCCTTCCTACTGAAACTTACTGATTTTGGAATGTTTTAAAATATGGGCACAACATCTGACCTATCCACAGAACTTAGCTATTTGAATTTTTTATTTGTTTGTTTGTTTCTGGAGTTCTTACCTGTAACACCTGGACTTTGGTTCATAGTCTTAAAATTAGCAAAAGATTTTTTTGGCTAGAGCCTGGTATGTGGACAGATAAGTCCCTTATCCTGAAATCTCTGTAGAGAGCCGTATTACATATTTATCAGATTTCAGCTCGGGCCTGCATGCTGATGATTTAATTACTGGAAAACCTAACTTGTTTCTGGATCTGTCAGGCTGCTCATTTGAACCAATAAAAGTAGAGCTTCTTTCCTCATCAGCAAAGTTGATAAGAAAATAAGTTTTGATGTACCATACGAAGATAGTAATGTTTTCATGCCTGTATTAAAAGACATGCAGTGGTTTGAAGCTATTTGAGATTGTGTGTCGATATGTGGTTATAACCCATCACATCTCTTACAGGAACCAAGCTGAATTTGTTTGGCTCCTCGAAAAATGGGTTTGGCTTCAAACAAAGTGACCTTGATATCTGTATGACGATGGATGGGCTGGAAACTGCGGAGGTAGTTTGAAATTTTTTTTTTCTAATAAATGCAAAATTTTTTGGTTATATTGTGTATATAGCGTAACAAATCTATTATTTTAGAAAAGCTTTTCAGATTAGAAGAAAACACAAATCAGTGCCACAAAGGCAGATTATTTTAAGGGGTTTTGCTGTTGGTCTAGGCATGAGTTTAAGAACTACTCTCAGTAATCAGCTTTCTTCTGAATTCTGCACTACCATTACTTCTAGCATTAGCTGTGCAGATAAATAACATGCTTTGTAGCATAAACAACTAGAATGGGAGACAGTGGAGAAGGATATCAATCTCCTTTCATGCCTAATAAAAACTTTTTATAAGCCTATGTTAAGATACTATCTAGTCTTGATTTTACAAGTGCTATTTTCAAACAATTTCTGGTATTCACATAATTCTGTATAATATGAAACTCTCAATTATACAGCTTTAAGCTTAATGGCAAGTAATAAAAATACTTGTAGCAGATACAACTTTCAACTTTTTTTCTTAATGTCTTAGGGACTTGATTGCATCAGAATCATTGAAGATTTAGCAAAAGTTCTCAAGAAACAGTCAGGTAACTTTCTTGAAAATTAAACTAAGTGGTTCTGTTTATGTGACTTCAGTTGCTGTAGTGAGAACGTTCTGGGGAACTGTAGATGAAAATCATTAAGATAAAACTATATTGAAGAGCTTAATGTTAGTAAGAGTGAGGTTATATGTTGTGAACGTTTGGATTTATTTTTGTTTGCACATGTAGGTCTATGAGGTTATAATGTTATAGGACCACATGTGAATTGGACAGATAACATACTTATAACCGACATGCATAAGAACAAACCTTAAGTTAAAGCTTGAGGCCTGAAGTTAGTAGTTATGTTGTATTTGTATGTTCAGTGCCTAATAAGTTAATAGTAAAAGGTAGGCTTATACAAGTTTGCAGTGGGAATTCTGTTTTTTCTACAAGAAATAATCATTTTACAGTGCTTGTTTTGATATATCTCACATGGATTTAATATAATTGAAGTGAACTATCAATGATCTCTTAAGCTTATTTTTCTGTAACATTTAGACTGATCTTTGTTTTATTGGAGGGCTAAACGTGTATTTGTATATATTATATTTAGCAGATTCATCACGTTTTGACAAATGCTTAAAATCAACATTAAAATATAACTGAAATACAATTTTGGTATCAACTAAGATTTATAGCCTTTTTAGTACAGTTTGGAGTTATTTGTAGGGCATTTGATAACTGTTATGACTGTATTGTAGTCATTCAGTAATTAAATATTTCATCCTAGGTTTAAGAAATGTCTTGCCTATAACAACTGCTAAAGTCCCGATTGTCAAATTTTTCCATGTCAGAAGTGGTCTTGAAGTAGATATCAGTTTATATAATACTCTGGTAAGGTTACCTCCTTTTTTTTTTTTTTTTTTAACAGAAAAATGTGGGTCTGCCTCTTGAGATCGAAGTGATTTGTTTTGTTGAGGTTCAATAATCAACTGTTTCCAATTACCTACTGCAGTTTTAGATTTCCAAACAACGTTTTTTTAGACTGTGAGTGGAGTCAGTTGCACAATTGCGACTTTAGAGTTGTCACTTCTCTAAGAAAATATATTAGTTCCTCAGTAATAGTAAGAAATAGTGGTTTAGCTGTTTAAATCTTTCTGTAAATGAGAGACAAAATAATGTAACTTTAGGTTTCCCACACCCCACTTCCCGTCACGGCTCTTGCTTAGCCCTGAGACCTGGAATAGTAATTTTGAACCCAGCTTGCCTGAACTGGAACGTGTTCGAATTTACAAAAACCCACAAGTTCTTGGCCAAATATTTTAGAAACAAGTTTTGGGTTTTTTCAGTGTCTCTGAACTTCAAAAGCCAGTTCCTTGAAACATCAAGGGAAAGTAAGTTTTAGAGCCAAGTATTAAACTTTCTTAAGTTTTTGTATGAGCTCAAGGGGAGTCTTGAGGAAAATACCTCAACCACCAAGTCTGAAAATTTTCTTCTTGAAGCTATGCATCCACATGGGTCAGTTGACAGCTCTCATATTTCTGGGCTCAAATTTCTTAGTTCAAGAACTTAACCTTCTACCAAATACTTTGAAAATGCAGTAGTAGATTAATGCTTCCCTTTCTGAAGTACTGTTCTGTGAATGCTGCTTTGTACCACTTCTGTGCACATTAAGGATGTTGATCAGCTTTTTAACAGAGCAGGTGATAACCCCATTGTTGAATGCTTCCTTTCTCAATATACATTCTACTACGCAGGGCTTCACATCTGCATTTCTTGAGCACACAACTTAAGAGTTTTTGGTTTTTGTGTTTTCAGCTTATTCCTTCATTTCTTCAGAGCTCCTGTATTTTCTGTATGACTTTCTTATTTTTATAGGCACTACATAACACAAGACTCCTGTCATCATATGCAGCCATTGATCCTAGAGTAAAATATCTGTGTTACACAATGAAAGTCTTTACGAAGGTAAGTATTTTCAAACATTCTAGAAGCAGTAGTGCCTGCAGCAAGAGATGATAACCATAAAAGATATAAATCATGTTTCTTTTTCTAGATATGTGACATTGGAGATGCATCTCGAGGTAGCCTTTCTTCTTATGCATATACTCTTATGGTGCTTTATTTTCTTCAACAGAGAAATCCACCTGTCATCCCTGTTCTTCAAGAGGTACAGTATATCAAGAAAGAAACAAGTATCTGTACACAGTATTGACCAGAAGAATGTCAGTGCTGAATCTGAAGGGCTCTTCTAATGAGTTTAATATTATGCTTTCAGATCTACAAAGAACCAAAAAAGCCTGAAATATTAGTTGATGGCTGGAATGTTTATTTCTTTGATAAGATAGAGGAGTTGGTGAGTAAATCAGGTTAATTTGAAATGGTGTTACCTGTAGCTTTGCAAATGAAAACGAATTCCTTTTAAGAAAAATTGTCCTCAAATATGGTGGTTGAATATAGAAATGGAAGTGGAGTAGCTATTGCTTTGAAAATCCCAATCCCATGCTGTAAAGCTTTAAGAATATCGTTGGTTGTAACTCATCTGTGAAAAAAAATCTGCAAAATCTGAAAAAATAGATTTAAAAAATTATTTTAAGGTGTTAATGATGATGAATTGCTCTGTGTGTCACATTACTGGATGGAGATAACTCCTATAAATACCAGCTGCATATCTAGTCATAGCTGGTTAATCCTGTTGAATGATTTTGTATTAAACAGGCACATAAAGTGAATTAATAAATTCTTTTTTTGTAACAGGCAAAACCTAATGTTAGAAGTTTTATTAATTCTCTACTTTTGTTGTTAATATTTTAAAAAATATTTTAAGATCAATATTGGATTATTAATACCAATTATGAAAGGAAGGGAAGTATTCTGGTGTAACTCAGTTGTGTTTCTGTATAAAATAAGACTTACATTGTTTGAGTTTCCAAGTTATGAAAATTATTCTGCTTAATGTAAGTACTGGAAATAAAAATATTTCTGTCATTTTCAGTCAGTTGTTTGGCCAGACTGTGGCAAAAACACTGAATCTGTTGGGCAACTGTGGCTGGGACTTCTCCGTTTCTACACAGAAGAATTCGATTTTAAAGAGCATGTCATCTGCATTAGGAGAAAAAGTCTGCTTACAACTTTCAAGAAGCAGTGGACCTCCAAATACATTGTAATTGAAGGTAAAAGCATGTGAAGTACACGAATATGTGGAATTTCTTTAATGCCCACATGAAAAATTTGGTCTTTCCACAGGGCTTGCTTATATTTCTATTACTAGATTRTAAGTTGTTATTTGCTCATGTTTTGAAATCATTGCAAAATTCCCATTGAGTTTCAGTAGTGCTAAAAATCATTCTTAGGTTTGTTTTTTTCCCTCTACTGAAAAGAAGCTGCAAAGCAGACTTCATATTTTTCATGATGACAGTAACTGACAGAAAAATAGATTTAACCAAATCCTTTGGAAAAGAAATTACCTGTAATGCAATTGAGGTTTTCTCACAAATACCAAGTTTAGCTGAGTCCATATTTACATGATCGATTTAACCTTGTGTATGATTACACTGTTAAGTAATACCATGGCCTCTATCAAGAAAATGCAGTGATGTGTTTTAGAAATGTTCCCTAAACCACTTTTGGGCCCATATGACTTTCATGGAAAGAATTTTCTACTCTCTCGCCCACACATTCAACTTACTCTTTTACAATACTTCAGTCAGTTCAGAGCTGGATGGCTGTGATCCTTTGTCCATGGAGTTAATTTCTTTTCAATAAATTTGCAAACAGTTCAATTTCAGTATATTAATTCTGCATCGGGAGTAGCTGCCTTAGGTTGTTCATGTGTATGTATACATTGCTTATCCTGGACTTGAGTAATGCCTGTAATGCTTTTTGAACAGACCCATTTGATTTGAACCACAATCTTGGAGCTGGATTGTCCAGAAAAAGTAAGTCTCCTGTGAACAAATTTGGGTACAAAGTGAAAATCTTATCTTAGATCTTATTTTACTGGCTTGTTTGATGTTTGGATGATGTTTCCTCTTTTTTTTTTTTTTCTCCTTCCCCAGTGACAAATTTTATAATGAAGGCTTTTATCAATGGCAGAAGGGTATTTGGTACCCCTATAAAAATATTTCCTAAAGAATATCCATCAAAAATGGTAAGTTGCTTCTAAGAGCAGTATGTGCATGCTCTCAGATGTGTAACTTACCACTTGCAGGGGTATGGTTACACTCTCTTTAAGCTCTTCTCTCTTAAATTTCAACAGTGCTCTAAAAATCTTTATGGGAGTTATTACTGAGTACTGTTTTCATGTTGTTTGCATGTAAAATGTGTTGGCATGCAGAATACTAATGAAGTCAGAGCTTCGTTGTACAGGTTTACATATTTTAGTCCCTATCAAAACCAGCTTACCATTTCTTAAAACTGCAGTTTTAAAAAAGAGCTTGCAGACCTGGTGGTCAGCAGACTGCCTGTAAAGAAGAGGCCAGTGGCCAGTTAATCTCATCAGGTCTTTCAGGAGTTCAGCTACACACACAAGGTTTATTCTTCTCTGTGACTCTTAACTGCTGTTAACACTTGTTTATCTGTCTTGATTCCCAAGTGTATGGATTTTCATTTTAAATGCACAATTTCTTCTTCAGGAGTACTTTTTTGATCCAGAGGTACTAACGGAAGGAGAATTGGCACCAAATGATAGATGCTGCAGAATTTGTGGTAAAATTGGCCATTTCATGAAAGATTGTCCCATGAGAAGAAAGTGAGTATAGTTTTGGCATCTGTGTGGAACACTTTCTTAGGTTTGTTTAGAAAAAAGATTAGGATAGTAATGCTAAAGCAAAACTAGTACGTGCTGCAGATTATTTCCTTTACTGTTGAAATGAAAGTGTATCAATACCAGTTTTCGCAGTGGTGGATGGTGTTGGTTTTTTAAATTTTTGGTCTGTGTTGAGTCACTACTTAATTTTTGCCAGCATCATCTGTAGTGTTTTTTAACAGAATTTTTTCGTAGAAGACTGCAAAACTACTTAGCTTAAGGTAGTAATGCTGACTCTGCACTTCATTATATAGGAAAGCAGTAGTCAAAGAGAATCTAAATGCAGAGCTGAATAGCTGTGTGCTGTGAAAAGCACTCATGAAAGCATTTTATATATTTTCATTTAATAGCTTCTACTTCTGGAATTCTGCTGCTCCCAGCAAGGCACATTTTTGTCATGTTCACAGAATCATGCAATTCATGTCAAAAAGCAAGACAAGAATGTCATAGCATTACTTTTCTTAAGCACACACATATGAGAACAATGTCTTGTTTTACATTCAAGAGAAAGTTGCCTGATCCTGAGTAAGCAGATGTCCAAAATTCAGCAACTATCTTCTTGTAACAAATGAATGCTAAACTGATCTTCCTGCTCTTCATATTATGAACTGTCTAAACTTAAAACTGATCCATTGATTTTTTTTTCCTAGTTAAGACAAAGCTCTTTAAAGACTTCATGTCTATAAAATAATGAAAATCAGCCAATAAAACTTCAAGAGGACGAAATCTTGCAACCCTTTGTGCTTACTTGTAAGGTGAATGGAAAAATCTAACCTTTGCCTAGAGTATATGTTAAAAGCTGCAATTAAAAATCACTTGCACCATAAAAGGTAATCACCTTTTATGGAAGTAGCTAAAAAGCTACTTACATCGGATCGTATGAAGTAGCCTTCCTGCTACACAATAGAGAATTGTGAACTTATATCGTTGAGACTGTTAATTTTGAAATTTATTCAACTTCAGCAAATGGAGGTACAATAGCTGATGATAGTTTGAAAATAAAGAAAGTTGAAGGCGATGTGAAAATCTGCTCAATGTCCAAACTGCTGTCTCAGATGCAATGGATTTTTAGTCTTGCATTATGGAGTGAAATGCCAGTTCATTGCACATATGCAGCTATGTTCTAGCTATACAACATTAGAGCAGTCAATGGGATTTTGCTTCTAAGAACATAAATGCCGTACGGGCTAAGACAACTGATACATCTGAGTCCTCTGTCCAGCCATTGCAATAGGAGATGCTGTCTATGGAGCGCATGCTAGTTGGCTGTTAATCTGTAATCTCTTCTCATGCATTCCCCCAGCATCTGCAGTTGCTGTGTAAGAGATGTTAGAGCACATACCTGCCCTGGTCTGGTAGTACTCATTTGTGGACTGGCGTTGTTTATGATTTTGTGCTTTTTATTTGGTTGGTTTTTTTCTGAACCTGATTATCCTGTTTTCCTTAACAATCTTTTATGGCAATCAGTTCCGTAAGTATGCTAACTGATGTCTAAAGTAGTACTTTCTTTCATCTGTTTAAAGATGGTTTCATAAGCATTCCATAGGTGTAACCTTGTGGGATTTAGTTAGTAATGATACTGCCTTGATGATTTTGTAAGCCATGATTGTGTTCACCCTTTCACTTCTCGCCAGGTTGGAGATTCTTGGCCTTTTTAGTATCTCTTCCTTAAACACTTGCTCTCTTCATCATTTTAGCTGCCTTTCTCTGTACCTTCTCTAACTCTACTACTTCCTTCTTAAAATATTGAGACCAGACCAACATGCAGTACTCAAATGTGGGCACACCATGGTTTTATGTAGCAACAAAATGATGTCTTCTGTCCTGTTCTTTGTGTTTTAACCATCCTATCACTACACTCCCTGATAAAGAGTCCCTCCCCATCTTTCCTGTCAGCCCCCTTTAAGTACTGGAAGGCCGCTATAAGGTCTCCACGGAGCCTTCTCTTCTCTTCTCTAGGCTAAACAACCCCAACTCTCTCAGCCTGTTCTCATAGGGGAGGTGCTCAAGCCCCCTGATCATCTTAATGGCCCTCCTCTGCACCTGATCCAACAGGTCTGTGTCWTTCTTGTRCTGAGGACTCCAGAGCTGGACCCAGTACTCCAGGTGGGGTCTCACCAGAGCGGAATAGAGGGGGAGAATCACCTCCCTYGACCTGCGGGCCACGCTTCTTTTGATGCAGCCCAGGACTGGCTTTCTGGGCTATGAGTGCACCTTGCTGGCTCATATTCAGTTTTTCATCCACAAATACCCCAAAGTCCTTCTTGTCAGGGCTGCTCTCAATYCACTCATCACCCAGCCTGTACCCGTGTTTGAGATTGCCCCGGCCCAGTTGCAGGACCTTGCACTTGGCCTTGTTGAACTTCATGAGGTTCACACAGACCCACCTCTCMAGCCTGTCAAGGTCCCTCTGGATGGCATCCCTTCCCTCTAGAGTATCAACCACACTACTCAGCTTGGTGTCATCCACAAACTTGCTGTGGGTGTACTCAATCCCACTGTTCATGTCCCCAGCAAAGATGTTAAATAATACTGGTCCCAATACGGACCCCTGAGGGACACCAACTTGTCACTGGTCTCCACACGGACATCGAGCCGTTGCCCGCAACTCTTTGAGTGCGACCATCCAGCCAATTCCTCACCCAGTGAGTAGTCCAGCCATCAAATCCATGTCTCTCCACTTTAGAGACGAGGATGTTGTGCGGGACAGTATCAAATGCTTTCCACAAGTCCAGGTAGATGACGTCAGTTACTCTTTCCTTATCCACCAATGCTGTAACCCTGTTGTAGAAGGCCACCAAAGTTGTGAGGCACGATTTGCCCTTAGTGAAGCCATGTTGGCTGTCACCAATCACCTGTTTTCCCTGTGCCTTAGCATAGTTTCCAGGAGGATCTGCTCCATGATCTTGCCGGGCAGAGGTGAGACTGACCAGCCTGTAGTTCCCCGGGTCTTCCTTTTTTCCCTTTTTAAAAAAAGAGAGGCTTATCTTGAAGCTCATCTGCCATTCTTTTGCCCATTCATTCAGTTTTGTGAGGTATTTTCAAGTTGCTTGCCATTAGCACTGCATCTGACTGACTGAAGGAGCCTAGTATCATGTTCAGACTTGGAGGTTTCACTGATGTCTCCTTCTCTAGGTCATGTATAAAGAAGTTAGATAAAACCAGTCCGGCAGTGGTAGCTGTTTCCCCACTGCCAGATCTTTAAGTCATGTAGAATGTTAGAAGCTTCTCCCAGTAGAAGAGACTTTTAGAGATACTGTGAATATACACAGTTTCAGAAGGAAGGAAGTGAGATTTCTGATTGAATTATACAAGAAGAAAAAAAAAAATTCAACTATAGACCTATTTTTTTATACTTTGTTAGCATTTTGCTTGGTGTTTCTTTTCTTCCACTGTCTTTGCAGCTCCAGCACCAAGATTTTCTGTTGTGTTTATATTTTTTGAGATATAATTATTAGAATTTAGGGCTGTATTGTAATCTAATTGTAAAGTTAAATTATTAAATGTATGTTACATCAGTGTAGTGCTGTTTGGTAGGAGAGTCAGAGACAGGTACATTAATTCACTTTATTTAACCCACTGAAGAAATACATGAAATATATCTATTGTCTGTAGACAGCACTTGGTTTTGTGGTTTTTTTTTTTTTTAATCATGTATGTATGTAAGGCCTATGAACTCTGCAGCATTTTTCTGCTCCTGCAGACTAAGACGGCGGCATGATTATGAAGATATGAAAAACCAGAGGTACACAGAAAGCAAGGAGAAAAGAAGCAAAGAGGACAAAGAAACTCCGAATAAAGCAACAGAAAAGGACAGCTCCATCAAGGAGGGAAAGCTGCATCTATGTACACCTCAGAAGAGGAAACTAGCAAGGGTGATAGTKGAAACTGGAAGAGAAAAGACTCCCAGGCAATCAGCAGAGAAGTGGAAGCGCCTGGAAGACAGAGACTTAAGAGAAAAACGTTGTTTTACCTGTGGAAGAGAAGGTCATATTAAAAAGGAATGCCCACAGTATAAAGGAGCTGCAGGTATGAAACTGATCAAGCTGAGTAGTTTAAACAGTGTTTTTTGGTATTTTTAATAGGGTTGACTAATGGGTAAGGTTTTTGCTTTGAATGGTATCGTGTAAATGCTATCTTTTTTTTTTAAATGTAGTCACATTTAGTCAGTTTTCCCTTCATCCTCACCTACCTTTCAGAACTTTGCTGTATTCCAAGAGATTTGACATGGTTTCTCTTAGCAGATAAGATGTTTGTAATAGAAAGGGTATGAGTGTCTAGTATGTTGAAATTGCTTCCATTGTCCTCACTATATAAGAGTTTCCTAACATTTCAAATTACAGCTTCTCTTTCAGTACATCATAATTGCAACAAAAGCTAGTCTTAGAATCATAGAATCATTAAGGTTGGAAAAGACCTCTAAGATCATCGAGTCCAACCRTCAACCCAACACCACCATGCCCACTAAACCATGTCCCTAAGTGCCTCATCTACATGTCTTTTAAATACTTCCAGGGGTGGTGACTCAACCACTTCCCTGGACAGCCTGTTCCAATGTTTAACCACTCTTTCAGTAAAGAAATTTTTCCTAATGTCCAATCTAAACCTCCCCTGGTGCAACTTGAGGCCATTTCCACTCATCCTATYGCTAGTTACTTGGCAGAAAAGACCAACACCCATCTCGCTGCAACCTCCTTTGAGGTAGTTGTAGAGGGCGATAAGGTCTCCCCTGAGCCTCCTCTTCTCCAGACTAAACAGTCCCAGTTCCCTCAGCCGCTCCTCGTAAGACTTGTTCTCCAGACCCTTCACCAGCTTCGTTGCCCTCCTCTGGACACATGCCAGCACCTCAATGTCCTTGTAGTGAGGGGCCCAAAACTGAACACAGTATTCGAGGTGSGGCCTCACCAGTGCCGAGTACAGGGGTATGATCACCTCCCTACTCCTGCTGGCCACACTATTTCTGATACAGGCCAGGATGCCATTGGCCTTCTTGGCCACCTGGGCACACTGCCGGCTCATATTCAGCCGGCTGTCAACCAGCACCCCCAGGTCCTTTTCCGACAGGCAGCTTTCCAGCCACTCTTCCCCCAGCCTGTAGCGTTGCATGGGGTTGTTGTGGCCGAAGTGCAGGACCTGGCACTTGGCCTTGTTGAGTCTCATACAGTTGGCCTCAGCCCATCGATGCAGCCTGTCCAGGTCCCTCTGCAGAGCCTTCCTACCCTCGAGCAGATCAACACTCCCGCCCAACTTGGTGTTGTCTGCAAACTTACTGAGGGAGCACTCAATCCCTTCACTCAGATCATTGATAAAGATATTGAACAAGACCGGCCCCAAAACTGAGCCCTGGGGGACACCGCTCGTGACCAGCCGCCAACTGGATTTCACTCCATTCAGCGCAAAAATCTGGGCCCAGCTGCCCAGCCATTTTTTTACCCAGTGAAGAGTACACCTGTCTAAGCCGTGAGCCGCCAGCTTCTCTAGGAGAATGCTGTGGGAGAGTGTCAAAGGCTTTACTGAAGTCCAGGTAGACCACATCCACAGCCTTTCCCTCATCCACTAGRYGGGTCACCTGGTCATAGAAGGAGATCAGGTTGGTCAAGCAGGACCTGCCTTTCATGAACCCATGCTGGCAGGGCCTGATCCCCTGGTTGTCCCRCACATGGCTTGCGAGCGCCCTCAAGATGAACCGCTCCATAATCTTCCCCGGCACCGAGGTCAGGCTGACAGGCCTGTAGTTCCCTGGGTCCTCCTTCCRGCCCTTCTTGTAGATGGGYGTCACATTGGCAAGCCCCCAGCCATCCGGGACCTCCCCCGTTAACCAGGACCGCTGATAAATGATGGAGAGTGGCTTGGCAAGCTCCTCCGCCAGCTCCCTCAGCCCTCTCGGGTGGATCCCATCTGGCTCCATAGACTTGTGAGCATCCAGGTGGCGTAGCAGGTCGTTAACTGCTTCCTCCTGGATTATGGGGGGTTTAACCTGCTCGCYGTCCCCGTCTTCCAGCTCAGGGGGCTGAATACCCTGAGGATAACTGGTCTGACTATTAAAGACTGAGGCAAAGAAGGCATTAAGTACCTCAGCCTTTTCCTCATCCTCGGTGGCAATGTCCTCCCCCGCATCCAATAAAGGATGGAGATTCTCCTTGGCTCTCTTTTTGTCATTAACATATTTGTAAAAACATTTTTTATTGTCTCTTACAACAGCGGCCAGATTGCGTTCTAGCTGGGCTTTTGCCTTTCTAATTTCCTCTCTGCGTGACCTGACRAGATCCCTGTACTCTTCTTGAGTTGCCTGCCCCTTCTTCCGCAAGTGGTAAACTCTCCTTTTTTTCCTGAGTCCCAGCAAGAGCTCCCCGTTCAGCCAGGCCGGTCGTCTTCCCTGCCCATTCCAGCTACTGCGCCTTTAAGACTTCCTTCTTGAAGAACGTCCAGCCTTCCTGGACCCCTTTACCCTTCAGGACTGTCTCCCAAGGGACTCTCTCAACCAGTGTCCTGAACAGGCCAAAGTCTGCCCTCTAGGAGTCCACAGCTCTTCACATCACCTAAACCAGAATTATTCCATAAAGACCCTAAAGTCACTATGAAAGTGTACAAATTGCTCAGATAGAATATTGTGAATGCAGTAAAATAAAGAATGTTCCTGCCAGCTCAGCAGTCAAAGGGATACAGCAATCTGTCTTTTATTTTCCATGGAGTCAGTTTGCAACTTTGGCTTAGAAAAAAAACACCCTACAAAAATGCCCCCAAATCCAGATCCTGACTGACAGACCTGAACAAAATAATGAAATACTTGCTTAGCAGTTATCTAAGTCATCGTTCAGATAAGACAGATCTCTCATCATCTGTGTTGTAAAGGAAAATCATTCTAAGATAAAGCTGAGACTCCTTAAGACAGTGAATGGTACTTTTAGTTAGCTTCCAAAGGAACACAGTATTATTGTTTCCCTGTAGGTAAACCTAGGAGCATTTAAATTCATGCTGGAAAAATTTGCTCTACAGATTACTCATGACTTGACCTCTTAAAGTAACAAATAGGAATCCTCTGTATAAACGTAATTTCAAACCAGCTCTTCTCTACTAGCAAAAATGTTCTGTCTGGCTTAGATCAGGAGACTCTTCTTAATTAGATGTAACTGCTGGAAGASGGCATAAGACTGTGCTAACAAAGTACTGGAAGTAGGAAGAAAATGGTGGAAATATATTCAGAACTTTGGAGGTACTTAAAAGTGTTCTTAGTTTGATAGACCACTAGAAGTGTTGGGTGGACATGTTTAAAGATGTTTAAAAATTGAAGCCACATTTTGTTCAGCTTCTGGTGTTTTGAAGGTGTATGTCAAGTCTAAATTTAACTTCTGAGTTTCTTTATCTTTGACCTTGTCTCGTTGTCCTGGTTTCGGCTGGGATAGGGTTAAYTTTCTTCCTTCTGCTGTGTTTTGGCTTTAGTATGAGAAGAATGTTGATAACACACTGATGTTTTTAGTTGTTGCTAAGTAGTCTGCTAGTCAAGGACTTTTCAGCTTCCCATGCTCTGCCAGGTGCACAAGAAGCTGGGAGGGAGCATAGCCAGGACAGCTGACCCAACTGGCCAATGGGGTATTCCATACCATGTGACATCATGCTCAGTATACAAATAGGAAGCGTGGTCCAGGAAGTAGCAATCGCTGCTTGGGTATCGCTCAGTGGGTGGTGAGCAATTGCATTGTGCATCACTCATTTTGTATATTCTATTATTATTATTATTATTATTATTATTATTATTTTCCCTTCCTTTTCTGTTTTATTAAACTGTCTTTATCTCAATCCACAAATTCTACCTTTTTTTTTTTTTTTTTTTCGTTTGCTCTCCCCCATCCCACTGAGGGGGGGGAGAGTGAGTGAGTGGCTGTGTGGCGTTTGGCTGCCTGCCGGGTTAAACCACGACACTCATTGAGCATTTCTTTCTACCATTCCATTTGCCATGATACTGAGTTTGCCAAGGTGAAGGRCAGTATGCCTGACTGTAGTCAGTGACATTGGTGTATTCTGTAACATTCATCATATGAGAACTATGCTGAGGCTGTACAGTACATATGTCTAAAATCATGAATTGTGGAGCAGGGGTTTTTGTCTATTATCTGTATTTTGGGAATTACTATATTTGAATTTGAAGATAATTGCTGTAGGTTGGGCTTTGTCATTTTTTGTTTGCTTAGTGCCTGAAATGTTCTCTTTAGTTGAATATAGGACTATGAACAACTGGACCTAAGAGATCAGACTTTGTTCTTTGCTGTGCTACAAACATTTTGTGAGACTATGGACAATTCACTTATCACCATATCTTCATTCATTCTCTGAAGTTCCCTGTCTCCCTCTGATTCTGGAGGAAGATACAGAGCTTAATTTATTGTAGGTTCCTAACTTAGATGCTTAACTATAGATGCATCTCACCTCATTGTGCCTGTTTTCCACGTTATAAAACTGAGGAAAATAACAATGTCCTACCTTCTATGTACTATGAAGATAGATTGCAAATATTTGGTATTTTTATATCTTATGATACCTGAAATGGAAACTAGTTTCAAAACTGCAAATCTTTGTTATATTATGATCTTTTCAGGTGGCTCAAAACCAGAAATGTTGTGTGGATCCCCTTCTTTACCGAGTGCTGCCAAACATACCGGTAGATTAAATCAGGTAAACACCAAGTGTCCATTTTCTTAGATCTTTTTCTCTTTAAATGTTCTAAAGTCCATATAAAGTAACTAAAAATAGCTTTACTTAAGCTTTCAAGGAGAACCTTTTATTTTTTTTATTGTGGAATGCCATAGTTCAATTTTGTTGGTTCATCAATGTGTATATGTTGTTTATAGGAAGTGCTTATACATGAAGAAAAAAAGAAACAAAAAGGAAAAATATTTTTGAGTCCCCAGACAGGTTTGTATATCTTCATTTCAATTCAGAAATTCTGCGTAAAAGCATGTATTTTTAACTTGCTTTCCCCATCAGTCCTTATGGGAACTCTGCCTAATTTGCTGAACACAGCAGCAGTCTGGACAGGTTGCTAGATAATTCTGAAGTAAAGCCACATTTTTTCTACTGGAAAAGTGTGCATTTTTTTCAGTTTTGTTTTGGAAGCAGAACTTGGGCATGTCAGTTCTGTGCATTTTTGCTTTAACTCTGGTAGATTTATTTTGCAGAAGCATATGGTGGGTTTTTATCAATCTCTCTCCTCTCTCCTGTTTCGGCATACATGGGGTTCTGTGGTTCTCCAGGGACATGTGGAGCAGTTTCTTGTGAGGCTTCCTCAGAGTAATTGTCTAGAATTCCACATGATCAACTAACTTAGGAGAGACTATCAAAGCACATCCTTGGTCTGAGCTGCCAAAATGCAAGGAAGTTAAAATTACACTTACAAGTAGCAGTCAGATGATAATACAAAGGCCTTTATGTATTCTCTCTGGATCAGAGATGTTTTGTGTTAGATGCATGGTTACAAATGCAGCTTTATTACCGTAATTTCACACACTTATTAACAGGTACAATGAAGATTTTAAAAGCAACTGCTTTTTTTGATTACTTTGAGTTTCTAGTGCAACTCTGCAAACCTTTTAGCAGCTTGGGTTTTTTCAATAAAATATATAAACCTYTTCTGGGACACCTGAAGGGGGACCTAAGTAGTCTTTACAAACTTTGGAAAACTAAACTGCAATTAAGTATCTCAAATTAATTCTAAGTTTTCTTGGGAAGACACAGTATTTTCTGTTTTCACTGCAAGGCTTTTTCAAATCTAAGCTTCAGGATTTTAAACACAAAGTGATTTGTCATTAGGTGTTTAGTTGAAAAAAATGCTAATTTTCAATTTTGTATTTTAATATTTTCTACTGTCCTTTAGCAGGTAATGATCTAAAGTTGATCTGTGTGTGCTTTCATTATAGTTTGACTTAACAGTAATTTTCTCCTGATTGTTTCAGTTGTTTTATGTCTTCTCTTTTTCTTCCTTTTTTTTTTTTTTTTTTAAATCTTTAAAGTGTGATGCTTTCTTCCTCCCAATCTTAGGCAGCCTTTCCAGTAAATACATGACTCAGGGAAAAGCCTCACAGAAGAGGACCCAACAAGAATCATGAGGGATATTAAGCACTGTTAAATTGCAATACAGGCCCTTCATTCATTTAAAAAATTTTCTTTGGCTAAAGCATCTGGATTCACAGGACAGCAGCATAGACAACCTTTGACTTAAGTTTAATGAAATATGGATGTTTTATTTTAGATTGCTAGTACAAGCAACTGTGCATTTTAATACGGACCCCTATTCTTAAATAGATTGTTTGAGCATTTTCATAGAAAGCCATGATGTTTTGTATTTGTTTACTAGGTAAATCATATAGAAAAGGGCAGGTACTAAAATGGACCGTTTTCAAGGTTTTGTTGCTCCACCTGACCATTTTAAAATGCACTAAAATTGTGTGCAAGCCAAATACATTATATTTTCTTCAAAAATTGATTTTTTTGGAGGAGCAAATAATATTTATTAATGTTGATTGTTTACKGAATCCTTGTGTAAAAGTGTTTGAAATGTTTGTAGACTGCTACATTATTTTTTTTCCTGTAGAGAACTGAAAACATAGACACTAGTAAACATACGTAAAACAATCTCTGGACAAGCAGTGCCATTGAGATTTCTTGGGTTTTTTCTGTTCTGTGATTTTATGGGAGTTCATTTGCTGCTGTGCTTGTGTGCAAGAAGAAAGAAAGACTAAGAAACAGGTCAGTCCTGTTTGATGCTGCTAAGAATCTTTTTCAAGGCCTTGGGGATACAGACAAAAATGCTTTAAGGAATAGAGGTATTATATTTGGCAACTGGTGAAAACACATGTCCATTTTCATAAAATGTGAAGAGGATCCTTGTACCAGCCAAGAATTTAATTAGTAGTATGAACTTGAGCTTTACTTGAAGTCCTTCCAGAGCTGGTAATGTACTGTCTTATCTTGTTCAGGAAAGAATTAGTTACATGGTAAAATTGAAACCACTGTTATTTATGACTTTGAAATAAATTTTAAAAAAAACATTAAAAAATCAGACTTAAGTTTCTGTATTTCTTCCTAGGTGGTAGTTTTCAGTATTCCTGACTTAAATGTAGAATTAATGATAACTTATTAGAATTATCTGGTTTTAGAACTGTCATGTTTAATTTTTTTTCCTTACCAATCTATTTTTATTAAAGTTGAAAGCTAGAATTGCCAAAGTGGTCTTAGGGAACTGGGATCCTAACTCCTATTCTGGTTTTCATCCATCTGTAGCCAGCTATCTGTAAACTTCAGGATGTGCAACTTTGCAAAAAATTTATTTTGTGTTCTTTCCTCAACATATTTTCAAGCAAAATATTAGTCAGCAACAAACAGAAAATAATTCCAACTTTGTCTTCTATAGCATATTTCATCATAGGAAATTAAGTCAGTTTTTCCCTCAAGAATAAGTTCATTCTTGTAGTTTTTCATTCATATCCCAAAAAAAAAGAAAGGCTGACATGCCTTCTGTATGCTTTATTGAGCCCTCTATTCAGAGTTACTTTCGGTTTTGCTGATGGGAATGAAATGTGTAAGCCTCTAAGGGACTATGGCATAATCTCAAAGATAGAAGTTATTTTAAAAAAAAAAAAAAAAAAAAAATCATTTATGCATACTCGCCCTCTTCTGTTTGTGATACTTTGTAGTTTAGCAGTGAAGTTTTCAACTGTGAAATCTCTAAACTCACATCTGCATGAAAACTCATTCTGCAGATCCACCAGTCTTCTCACTTTGAAGCTGCTGCTTCCTTATGCAACTACAAATTCTATATAGTTACTAATCTCATAGCCCTAAAATAAAACCCCCAAACTTGGGTTATATATTACAAGCATTAAACCAGTAACTAATAAATCCTGTGTTTGCTTAAAGAGTGGTTAAAGAGCACAGTCATAACTTACAGAATGATATGTGACACAGAATAAACACAGTTGAGGAGGCATACATATCTGCTGGATTAATTTGTTGTAAAATTTAGTAAATGGATTGAACACTAAAATTGAAGAAAAGAAAGTTCTTCGTAACAATTCTTAATATCCAAGATCCTGCTTGCCTTATGGGAGTATATTCTCCAGGGAAGCAACTTTCCACATACAAAGAAAAACTCTGAAAGGACACACTGCATTAATAAAAAGTTTCTAGAAAAAGGACAGTATCAAAACTAATAACAATAAACTAAAATAATAGTTTACAACTAAATTCATACTAATAAAATGTAGTAATACATACTAATAGTTTAAAAGACCTCTTCTGAACACCTGTATACTCAGTCCCGCTAATGATAGGGAGGGACACTGAGTTGGTAGCACTGTTTATTTGTGCTGCTTTTTTAACTTAAAAAAAAAAAAGTGCTATTGTCATATTTCACAGGAATTTCACATGCTTTTGATGTCCCTGTTTCCAAAGTTGGAAATGTCTTGTGCTATGAGTAGTTAGTTATCAGTGCTGAAAAAAGGAGAAGGACAAAATTCTGTTTCAGGTATGCAGCAGAGTTAACTGTCTGTCTTAGACAATTTAATCTCAGTTAGCTATGTAACTACTAGATTAACACACATCCATCYCCCCTAATTTAATTCTGTTGAGATTTGTTTCATAGCTATATTTAAAAACGGTTTCTAATCCATTAAAAATTTTATTTAAATGTATTTAATACACAATGGTTTCTTTTATAAACCTCATCACATTTTTATAAGAACTGCAGAAGCTGCATCAAAAATTATCTTCGCTAGTAACTTTTTGGGGCCTGAAATAGCTACTTAGAGTGGGAGCTTGGTAGCAAAGAAAATATTTTTTTCCTATACTAATAAAGTTATGAATAATATTTCTTGTTATTCACTTGAACTATTTAGATTTTAATACTGACTTTTGCTTTTATCTTCTTTTGGTAATGTACTGAAAATGAAAAGCACCTTAGAAAAAAGGCTGTTTTTCTTGCCTCAGTTTTTCATGCTGAGATTCATTCAGCAGCCAGGTGATGAAAGTGATGGTTGGAAGCACCCTAAGGAAGTACAAGAAGGTAAAGCTCTTTATGCCTGCACAGTAGACTGTGAATGATGAAGGTGGTTTTAGTTGCATTCATACACCAGCTTCCTCCCCTCCGTGCATACCTATCACTGACTTTAGCTTCAGGCTGATAGTGCATTTAAGCCCCCCCCACGCCTACGTGGGTGTGTTTTAGTTGAGGATGTGTGCCCAAGTTGCATGAATTGTGCACATTTTGTGTAGCCAAGGAAAATACAACTTTTTTATACACTTGCTATCTTTATATTTGAGGTAGAAGTACTGTGCCTCATTAAAGAGTAGTGGCGTAATTATGTATGTAAAAAAGAAAAACCTCTGCACATTTACGATCAAGCTCTTCAAAACAGCTAAGCCCAGAATCACGTACCCAAAGTAGATGTGGTGGTGAGATGCGGACACGTTGCTTGTGCTTGGACTTTTTAAATACAGGTAAATACAGGTTTAAAGTATTATCTAGCATATTTAAGGATGCTGTCAGAGGAAATGAAAAATGGGTACTTGCTTTCCTTCTGGCATAGCCATCATTCAATTTAAAGTAATGGTCTTCCTGGGCCGAGGCTGTCGGGCTTTCTCTCGAGCACCCAGAAGTCGCCCCAGYGTACCTCCCCAGGCTGCCATGAGCAGTCTGGGAATGGCAGTGCAGTTCTCCCAGCAGCTTCTGAGCCATCTTCCCATGATGACTGTGCACCACGCGGGTGTCGAGAAGAGCAGCTGGGCTCTGACCACCACACAGCTCTCACCCAGCCCCTGTTGGGCTTAAACCTGGAGGGAAGCTGGCGGGTAGGAGGGCATACACGGTGCATTATCTGTAACAGATGGTACTGGTCACAGTCTCTGGGTTCTGCATGCTTCGCTGAGATTTGTCCGCATATGGGTTTTGCCTGCGGTGCCAACGCTTACTATTGAATAGCCTTATGCAAAGTTGTTTTAAAGTGCTTGTCTGTGTGGCCATCAATAAATATTCATGTTCTTTGCCTGTATTTCTCGTGGATGGGTACCATGTACTCACGGGCCTCCGTGTTCCCACAGACAGCTGTTTCCCTGCCGCCTCCCCGGGCGGCCGGCGGGGCCTGAAGGGCCGGGCCTCCTGATGTGGCTGCCCGGGCCAAGTCCGCCGCTTATCTCTGCGGACTGTCCTGCTGCGTGCGACGCTCTGCCCGCCCGGGGCCGGGAGCGGGGCGCAGGCCTGGTACGGGCCCCTCTACGCCCGGCAGCGGCGGCCGCCGGCAATGGCGCGGCTCCACCCGCCCGGGGCTGGGGAAGGGGGCGGAATCGCCGCTGCCTGCCGATCACAGCCCGCTGCCCAATAGGGGAGGGCGCCGGAAGCGCGCCGTGCGCCGTGGCGTCACGGCGTGACGTCGGCGGTGCCCATGGCAGAGGGTAAAGGACGGGTTGGAGGGGGGCGATGGCCTCGTCGGTGGTGAGGGCCACGGTGCGTGCCGTCAGCAAGCGGAAGATCCAGGCTACGCGCGCCGCCCTCACCCTGGTCAGTGCCGCGCCGCCGCGGGCGGGGAGCGCTCGGCCCGCCGGCCACAGGCCCTCTGGCCCGTGCCTCCTTACGGCTGCGAGAACTGCGCCACGGGTCGGGCCTACCCCGGCCTTCCCGCCGCCCCGCGGCAGGCGGTGCGCAGCCGCCCCTGGGCCGCCGGTGACAGCGGGGCGGGACGAGGACGGGCTGCCCAGCCTGTCTGCGCGGTCAGCGGCGCTGCCCGCCCGACCTGGCAGCGGGCGAGGCGCTGCTGCGTCGGGCCGTGCCGGGGGCGGCGGGGGTGGGACTCGCCCGGGGCAGTGTCGCGTCYGAGGGCCAGCGCCGTTAGCCGTTGGAGGTTGCTAGCTGTGCGCTGCGGCTGGGCTTTGCCCGGTAGGAAAGGGCTATGGGGAGGCTGAAGGGGTCTCTTCCCCCCTGTGAGTTTGCTGGGAGGGAGCTGCTGCTTCTCGCTAATCCCGCTGGGGAGAAGGCCCCGCGCCCCTCGGCTCCGTGTGCAGGCAGCCTTCGCAGAAAGCAGGACCGCAGAGGGCAGGCAGCAGGAGAAGGGGGAACATCGGTGTGGTCCCTTCGTGCGGGGAGGCCTTCTTGCATAGTCACCCGAATAAGTGTATTTATTTAAAAAAAAAAAAAAAAAGGCATTATTTATAGAAGCTGACGAGTAGGTTGTTTCCCAAGGAGGCTTTGTGTCCTTCTGTTAATTGAGAAAGCGCGTTTTCTACTAGCGGCAGTATTGGGGAGGCTGTACTGTTGAGAGGGATTACTGCAGAGGAAAGTACAGTCCCCTGTAGATCCCCCCTGCAGGAACAGGGGCAGATCAAGTGCGTATAGTTCAGTCATTTGTCAGAGCAGGTAATTCCTGTTCAGTAGTGATTCTGTAACAAATGAAGATTAATAGCGGTAATTACAAAAGGTTTTCTACTGTAAGTCTAACTTGGAGCTTTGTGTGTTTAAGTCTGCTTATGGTAAGAACTTCATGTTACTAATGCTTTTTTCTTTTCTCAATGTCTTAGAAACTTCTGAGTATCTAATGGAAATTTTTATGTTTGTGTTGTGTTCTTGCATTTCTGCAACAACTAGATCTGCATGAACAGTGAATTTATCTGCTGTAAAGTCACAGTTCCCCTCTAGGTTAGTGGGAAGAGAGAAGTAGGCCATAAACACTTCTGTGCCTAATTGATTTTTGTCTGTAATGTGTATGTGACAAAAGTTTCACAAGAGCACAACTACTTAATTGGATTGTGGTAGTGATTTTGTGGGGAAGAAAAAAAAAACCAAACACCCTAATATGAAGGACTGAAGTTCTTGAGCTATCTGTTTGCTGACAGTGGGTGAGGAGGGGAGTGAAGACGTATTGTGTTCTGCGTGGATTAGATACAACAATCATCTGTTTTACAGCAGAGTGCGTATCTTCAGATCAGACATTAGGTTCAAGTAGAACACAGGCCAGTGAATACTGACAGGTGGCTGGAGGTGGACTTTGCAGATAGGAGACAAATGTAAACTAAGAAAATATGAGTGCACAGAGCTGGAATAGAAATTTTTTATAGTACAACTAAGTACATTGCACCCTTTAATATGTGCAAGCGTTCACTGCAAATAAACAAAAAAAAAAATTTCAAATTGATGTATAAGTTTCTGTTTTTCAGACCCCGTCAGCTGTTCAGAAGATAAAACAGCTTCTTAAAGATAAACCTGAGCATGTAAGTATAAACAGCGCCAACCTGTAGATTGTGCTAAGGTATTAGCACAGCTCGTGATCACGAAGCATTTTTGGCTAACCTGAAAGTTTGAAGTAAACACTGAGGTATTTATTAGAGATGTTGGCATCTTTTTGGAGGGGAGTGCGTAAGCTTGTTTATATGAAGCTTCATTTCATTATAAAATGAAAAGCAGGAAATAACTGACTGTAATGACGTTTCACTGTACAGTTACTTTTGAGATAGATAAAGTTGAAAAAATTTTAAGCTTAAAAATATTTTTTAGCTATGTTTTAATGAAGTCTTTTAGTATGGCATAGTGGTGACTTCTGGTAGGGAAAGAGATCTTCAACTGTTGATATGAAGTCGTTATTAATTAAGTTTTGTAGGAATTCTCATTGTGAAGTATATAATAATAAAGTTAGATTCGTACCCATTGGAAAACATCTAATTCTTAGGAAACTTGCCAGGCAATGTATTTTTTTTAAGTAATTAGCATTTCTCCAAATAACTGATTGAGCTTGTCATCTTTTCTTTTTGAGTAAAAACACCCAGTCTTGCTTTCTAACCATTATAAAAATAAGCATTAGATTTTCTTCTTTACAGTAAGTATTCTTTCAAGAAGAATATTTCTCTTTTAACTTTCATACAAGGCCCATTGTTTCTTTTGCTTCCTGCACATCTGCGACTAACTAGACTCTTTGTTCTAATGTTCTAAACCATCCTAAGGAAGCCCTAAGCCTACAGCTTAGCTGGTCAGTCATCCCCTTGCTATAAATGGTGTTTGCGTTTTCCAGCCCATTATTTGTAGCAGTTCCTGTAGGGAAAGGGTCAAACGCTGTTTGTTTGAGATCCCACTTGATGAGAAGTGATATGTTTTGATATTTTTTTTATTGTAACATTGATTACAGAGAGAGAAAATGTAATTTTCCTCTTCAGTTATGAAGCATTGGTGTGTGGAAAGTGGTACAGATATTTTAGGAAGATTGTTGTGCACAAATAGTTTTCTGTGTCGTTAAAACCTTTTCTCAGTTCTTTACTTACACAGATGCTCTTTTTGCCAGACTTGTTGGATGCTGTGAATGTTACAAACATGTTGACTAGGTTGGCTTTTAAGGTCAATTAAAACAGTAAGCAAATAAACATACTTGATTTAAGGAGGGGATTGCGTTTTAAGTAAGACTGCCAATAGAGGTAATGAAGAAACCAAAGTACATTTTTCAAAACTTTGGTTTGAAGTAAGTTTTCTGATGGTGTCACTACAAGAGTTCTGTGAAAATCTAGTAACTGCCCTTGTCTTGGCCTCACAGCTTCATAATTACATTACTGTCAATAATCTTAACGTAGCGCCTGAATTAGTGTCTGAGTAARCTTTAATTTGAAGGCGCAAAAATATCTGTCTTTGAAATTTGACTGTCTTTATGAGACCAGGCACATACAGGAGTGCCAACAGTTTATTACTTCAAACCTTTAACATACTTTAGGGTTGATCCACAGTAGCAAACACTTGATGTTTGCTTTTACCTTGGCAATCRATTTTGTAAAAGGAAAAAAATGTTACGTCTTAATCCATTAAGCTAATTCACTTCTGCTTTGAGGCAGTGGAGAATAATACATGTCAGCATTTTGTTGTTCTGCATACTTTTTATCTTGGTGTTCCAGAATAGGTTTTAAAAAAAGTCATGAATGTGGGGTTAGTTTTTTGTTTTGTTTTNTTTTTTTTTTTTTTTTTTTTTTTTTTTTTTTTTTTTTTTTTTTTTTTTTTAGGTAGGCGTGAAAGTAGGTGTTCGTACAAGAGGATGCAATGGACTTTCTTACACGTTAGAATATACAAAATCAAAAGGAGACTCTGATGAAGAAGTAGTTCAAGACGGTGAGTTTCTGATGCAGCAGAGCAAACTTCTGTGGTGGTGGGGAAGAATAASTTATTACAGGTTTGCCAAGGTTCAGGTTAGAACTTACTTGAAGTAACGAGTTATAGCAAGAGGTCCTGCTGTTCTGTTCTGGGAATTGTTGTCACCTTAGTTTCTTTTGAAGTAACCAGTTAGTTAAAATCTGCAGCTTTGCAGTTTCTGCGTCAGAGACTACTCCACCAGAATAGACTAGTCCGTCGTTCATGTCTTTAGAGGTGGCTAATAGCAGATATTTGGAGAAAAATGTAGAACAATGCATATGTAAAGGAATACTTTATCAGCATACCTAAACCAAAGCTTGGCAAAGTAAAGATTTTATTTGCAAGGGATTTTCCCAATTACCTTCTCTAACTAGTCTTAGTCTTCGTTGATTTGTAATTTGTTTTTCACCTCTGTGCTTTTGATGTTTACATTGCTTTGTAACAACGGTTTCTATGATTTTAACTTAAAGAGTATTTTAAAAAAAGTTTTCATATGCTGGTATTTAAGCTTTCTGCCTAATAATTTCATTAAGCATCCCATGATAGGTCTATTGCTAAAGTTCCTGTTGTGGTTTAACCCCAACCAGCAACTAAGCCCCACACAGCTGCTCGCTCACTCTCCCACCATGGGATGGGGGGCAGAATTGGACTGTTTATTAGGTAAAGCAAAAGCCGCGCGTGCAAGCAAAGCAAAACCAGGAATTCATTCACTGCTTCCCATCGGCAGGCAGGTGTTCAGTCATCTCCAGGAAAGCAGGGCTCCATCACACATAATGGTTACTTGGGAAGACAAATGCCATCGCTCTGAATGCCCCCCCCCTTCCTTCTTCTTCCCCCAGCTTTATATGCTGAGCATGACGTCATATGGTGTGAAATATCCCTTTGGTCAGTTGGGGTCAGCTGTCCTGGCTGTGTCCCCTCCCAACTTCTTGTGCCCCCCCAGCCTACTTGCTGGTGGGGTGGGGTGGTGTGAGAAGCAGAAAAGGCCTTGACTCTGTGTAAGCACTGCTCAGCTGTAATGAAAACATCCCTGTGTTATCAACACTGTTTCCAGCCCAAATACAAAACACAGCCCCATATACAAGCTACAGTGAAGAAAATTAACTCTGTCCCAGTCAAAACCAGCATAGTTCTATACGTTTTTCCAATTTTTATAAAAATTTTTGTCAGTGGTCTTTTTGTCAAATACGAATTTTTACAGAAGCATAATAGTGTTCGTTTTGGTTTCTGTTCTTTTTCTAAAAGTTCCTGAAATTCATTTTGTGGGGGTGGTTTTGGGTTTTTTTAGGCATTACTGAACTCGCTTATGTTCAGGAATATTTTAATTTGGTGGCAAAGTAATAGATTTGAATATAAGAGGGATATCACAATTATTTTCTTACTGAAGCTATGCTGCTAGGCAGACCCCATCTTCCAGCTGTCTTCAAAATACCTGTGATGAACTCATAAATTTTATTCTCTTAAACAGAGAATTAGTTGGAACTTCAGCAAATGATTAAATCGAACCAGAGTATGTGAGATAGGGACTGCCACCTAATTCTGCAGGTGCCTCTTGATTTCAAATTCAGCTGGCTTCTGGAGTTACCTCTTCTGCTTGACTCAGAGGTGCTCTAGCTTTACAGGGCTGAAAACACATTTTTCTGAAGGCATTTCCTGGTTTGGATCTTAAGGAAGATAAAAGCAGTTTCCCTCAGTCAGGTCAGAGACCTTAAGTTCCAAAGCCAGACAGTGTTTCAGGTGTGCCTGTGTGCTTTCTGTTTTGTTTTCGTTGCTTCTAGACAGATTTCCGGTGAAGGCTCTTGACTTTTATATAGCTCTGTGCTGAGTGAGCTGGTGGCTTTGGATCCCAGCACAAATTTTCTGGCTTTTAGGTAGTAAGTGACTGCTTCAGGGATCAGGTCCATAAACTCTTTCATTAGGTTTAGCCTTCAATGACAGTTACTGTCCAAATTGACCCCAAAAATGTGTAGATTCAGCTCAGTTGCCCATAGACTTGAGTTGTGTTAGTAATATGTTTTGTCTCAACGTCTATTGTGATGAAACAGCTTTCCAGCAATGTCATATAACTTAATGAGTTCTTGTTGCGGTTTACATTTCTGTTTTTATTATTTCCTAGTCTGTGGACAGCTAAAGCAGTCCACTCACAGCTTTATGTCAGATTGGCAGTTTTAAAGTTCAGTAACTTTCCAGAGAGGTGGATACTTTGTATACTTTAGAAAAGGGAGCTCTTTCTAGTTCCTAAGATGAACTACTAATTCTTAATCCTTGAAGGTTGTGGTATCTTTGAAAGTTCACACATCTGCCTTATTATAGGCTACAGTATTGCTAATAGTTAATGTAGACCTAAGTTTTGGCAGAGCAAAAAATAATCATTTGGAGAGAGGAACGTTTGGTTTTTCAATTTTTTTGGGCATCTTGTTGGATGCACAGACTTTAAGAATGGTAGGAAATGGGTTACTGACTGTAATGCATGGGAATTAAGTATCGAAGCTGAGATTCGTTCCCAAGTTCTACAGCTTATTTCCCTGGGTATCATGCTTTTAAATCCCGCCCCTCCCAAAATACATACATTTGTGTGCGCACACAAATAACAGTGCTAGACTGTTGCTAGAGTTTTATAGGTAGAGTGAAAACAGCAATGAATGTGCCCCATGTTAGGCCAGGGAAACCAAGTTATGCTGGTAGTCTTCATATTTAGCTTCCATTTTTTATCACTGGTCGAAAGAGAATTTTAAAGTGAATGATGATTTTGCTGTATGTAATTTTTTTTTCTTTGTTGTCTTCAAGGGGTTAGAGTGTTTATTGAGAAGAAGGCACAGCTGACACTTCTGGGAACTGAAATGGACTATGTAGAAGACAAACTGTCCAGTGAATTTGTCTTCAATAATCCAAACATCAAAGGAACATGTGGCTGTGGAGAAAGCTTTAACATCTGAAATCTCAGGACTACTACTTTGACTTTGAATACCCCAAAACACTTAATATTATGGCTTTTGGAAGCAAATGCATTTTCTTCAGGTTCGTAGGCTGCGTAAAGTGTGGATACCATTAAGAAAAATAAAGTTAAATAATTTTGAAAGTGTAAATTGTGTGTTAATGCCACTACTGATGYAGTTATGCTGTAATTTGTGATGAGTTGGGATCCAAAAGGTAAGAACAGTAAGTGCTGTAGTAACATCTCTGTACTTTCACATGCCAAGGAAATAAAATCTCACTGTTCTCTTCCTTTGTCATTTTCTTTGTCCACTCTACTCACACTTCCCATCCAAAACCCATTTGAAAGAATATATTGCCTATGTGTTCTGCTTTGGTTTGGAGCGGGGGTGTGGGGTGCATGAAACCCAACCATTTATATGTGTTTGTTTATAAAGATTTGTGTACAGAGGTACACAGTTGTCAGCTGCAGAGTTCACTACAATTATGTAGATGCTTGCTTTGTTTTTGTAGTTTTCTGGTGCTTTCATCTTTTTATGTGTGGGTTTTCTGGTGGTTTATTTTCCCCTAAATCCAGGGAAGTCCAAAAAGAAGTTCATTTATTAATACAGTGGTAGGCTACCATAGCACTGCTTATAGAAAGACTTCAAAATGTGCTAACCCGATTTTAATCCTCTTCCTTTCCTTGTTGAAGGCACAGTCTCTGCTGTACTTAGAAAGTAATTTTCAGGAACATGAAATATATTCAGGCACTGGAGTACTAAAGCAGGATACACACAGGCCTTGTTTCTCACATTTCTGTTGTTTACCTTTCTTGACTTACATTGCAAAAGTTGGTAAAACTGCCTCTAGATTCTGATTCCCCATGTTCACAGAATGTGCTGTCTGTGCACCAAAAGCCATGAATGCTTTTTTTGAGAGAAGTCTTACACTTTTCATTACTTTTTTTTTGTAGTCACATCTGTTACTAATTTTGTTACAGCTTGAACTCTGTTTTGTAACTGTAGGCACTGGGTACCTTCTGGTAACTTCTATTTAACTTCTGCCTTGAGGTTAACTTGGTAACAGAAGAAAGCGCATTTATAATTTTAAAAACCCTAGTATTTCATAATTGTTTAGAATGACTGTAGACAGTAATTAAAATGTTTATAGGAGGCCGATTTTTCTTTGTAATTTGAACTTTTCTCCTAATCAGAATTTTTTTTTGTAAACCAGTGTTTCTGAAGCTTTTAAAGTCTTCAGCACTTCTTTGCTGATGCTCAGGCAGAAGTGTAAATGTCTCTCCAGGCCTTCCCAAAAGCTGGTATGAGAGAAGTACTGTTCAATTCTTTTATCTCCATGTTTCCCTGATTGTCTGAAGATGATGATGTGCAGCTAAGCTGCTCACTTGTGCAGAAGAGAAGGTAACGTGTCTGCCTGGGCAACTGATCAGAACAGCTGGTGAAAAGGGTGCAAATAAAAAGTAAGGGACAACAGGGACTGGGATCTTGCAGTCAAGAACAAGAAGGTGTTGAGATGGGAGTGAACTGAGAGCATTAAGGCTGCATGTTGAAAATCCAGAGGTCATGTTGATCTGGACAGTTGTACCCATGTGCCTGTCAACAACTTTGGAATAGTAATGTGCTGAAGACCTAGGATTGCAGCTACATTTTTTTTCTTCCCTTTTATTCTTCCCCTTTTATTCTTTCCTCTTCCCAAGGCATTTGGGAAAAGGTGTAGAGGGAAGAATAAAAATGAAAAAATAATTCTTGATCTGTTTTATGTAGTGCACTGGAACAGGTGATCAGGATTTCCACACCTATAGTTTAATATTAAATACTTGAATTTTGGTTGTATACTGTATCACCTTTTGATGTAAAAACACTATTTCCTTCAACAGTCAACTGTTGTACACAGTTACTTTATAAAGTAATTCAGGAGTTACTGGTAATACACTGGCTAGGTGCATGTAAGTGCCGTAAGTCTTTCAGTCTTGCCAAACAAAAAAAATGCAGTTAATGTGATATAGCTGCATTAATATTTCTAAAACTTAAAGCTAAGGGCATTTCTTCAGATTGCATTTCTCTGCTTCCTGCTAGAGGGTAAAACTTTGAATGTGGTCACACTGGTGGTTGCTAAGAGTGCTAGTACTTATTTAATGTGTTTTGGTGGTGGGGGTGTGTGGCTTGGGTTTTTTTTTAGACCTGTGGCACATATAGCAATCCTTCTCATGTGTTTTGTGTATATGCCTTGAATGAAAGTTTGCACTTTCATACTCCCATGAAATAATCCTATGAATTGTCACTTTGCTAAGACACCTAACGCACAGCGTGTTAAACTTGTGTTAAAGTGCTATTTACAGTTACGTAGGAACATGGTTTTGTTGATTGGTCCATAATAATTTTGTGCAATACTGTATGTAGAGTTCTCAGTTATAATAATAAATATTGCCTGTTGGTAAACATGAAAAACTCCTATCTTGAATGATTCTGTTTACAATAATATACAAGCACTGGGGGGGAGGAGAATAGGTTCGTATGCTGGAATTACAGCCTAGATACAATATTACTGTTACCTGAGTGAATGTTTCTCAGAAATCTTAAACATTTCCAAATATTAACARCATTGGAATAGCATAGAAACATATGGCAAAAAAATTAATGAACTATGTACAGAAAGGTATTTAGGCATACCCTTAAGGGTGGGCTGTTAATGCATAGAGTTCTATTAAACTTTGCAGGACACTGTTCTCAGGGTAAAAATTCTAACAGGCAAGATGCTTATTTTGATGGCTTCTACATACCAAGAAGTCATTGTGGTATGCTTTAATGCAGGATAATGATTCTGATCRAAGTAACTTTTGCATAAAAGTTTTTTAACTGGCTAGGCAATTTGAGGGCGAGAGTCAATGGGCATTCCTGGCCATTCCRCTTCAGTGCTGTGTAATGGCACTGATATGCCATAGTTACTGTATTTATGGTGCATTTGGGGGTTTCTCTTAGATACAGTCTTTCCACCTCTAAAGCTAAGGTTTTTTTCCTGTTATGTGAAGATTCTGAATGATAGGGGGTGAAGTAATATATTTTGGTAAAATGCTAGAGATTGTTGATGCAGTTGCATATTCATGATGCTGGAGAGAGAGAACCAAATCCTTCATACAGTCAGGAGCCTGTGGGGACTGTGAAAATTAATGCGACTGTGAAATTTAATGTCAAGGAAACATACTTTTTTTTTTTTTTTTTTTTTTTTTTTTTTTTTTTTTTTTTTTTTTTTTTTTTTTTTTTTTTTTTTTTTTTTTTTTTTTTTTTTTTTAAGTTAAATCCTATCTGCCATAGGTCAATTCTATTGTTTGGGGGTTTTTTATTGTAATTATTATTCTCCCCATTTGTTTAAAACAGTGCCTTCACTAGTGGAAAAATTCTCCAACTATAGCACTGTTGTGCTTACACTGGCTGCCTGGGCATTTATTAGATAAATTTTTTTATGATACTAAAATTTTGCAGTCTCTTCTGACAGAAGAATTCCATAGTTGTCTAATGTGGCAGAGTATGCCCCCTGTGTTCGTCTCAAAAGAGTACTTGAAAAATTACTTTTTGTCATGACCAGCACAGCTTTTTGTCTATAAAGGGAACTGCCAGACAGTGAGCAGTTTGGCCTGCTTTGTTCTTTACTGCCACTTTTAACACATACGAGGTATGCTGCTTCAACAGGGTGAGCAAAAATGCAAGTACCTACCACAATTCCACGTGCATTTGGGTCTGAGCAGCATTTGAATAGCAATTTTTGTATGCAATATCTGGCATTTTTCTTAGAGAGATACAGCAAGGGAAGATTAACTGCTGAATTTAAGCAAGGTCTTCGCCCTCATCTTTTATGGCCCCTTTCAGTGGGCCGTTTGGCAGCCTGTGCGTGCCTCAGCTGGCAGCAGTGCTCCCCGAGCTCCTCACACGGTGGAACCCGGGCGTCCCAGGCCATGCCTGTCGAGGGGCAGGGTCCTAACCGCTGCTTCTCTTCATGGACCCGACTCGAAGTGCTAGTTCATGGGAACAGATACCTGCTGTATCTGCCACGGGGTGGCAGCAAGTGTCCAGTCCACGCGTTTCAAAAAGCGACTTGCCTCTTTCCGACACCCGTGTTCCAAGTTTCCTATTGCATTTCCTGAATACCGGAGTACTTTTGCTTATGTTGGTGAAAACTGTTGCTCAGCTCTGCTGTTTGTCCTTCTTGTAGTCTGTTCTGTGCTTTTTTACCTGCTCCTGAAGGATGGCAGGTAACTGCAGAAATGCAAAATGCCAAATCACTTCAGAGCTCCTGATGCAAAGGGAAGCAGAGGAGCAGACCGTAGCTTTGGCTATTGACGCATTGTTTTTTTCACCATTCCTCCCCTTGCTAGTAGTGTGCTAACGTACCTCATTAATGTTGTGTCCAGCTCCAAATTATTGCAGATTTGTTTCTGACAGGTTTAACCTCTAGGGTAATGGAAGTTCCTTGCTGGGATGGTACAGTCCAGCGGGACAAAGAATCTCATGAAACAGTATAGTCTCCATTCACAACAGAAATACTCTCACCCCCTACACCTTACTTATCTGGTTTTTTTACTGATTGCATAATGATTTTTTTAAAAAAATTCCTTCTGTAGCTTACTGAAGCTAAGTCCAGACAACAGGAATAAGTTCCCCTTACTAGCTAATGAAATGAGGCAGCCTCCAAAAATTTGAAATAACCTGAGTAGCAGAATTCAATTCATACAGAGGATTTGCAGCCAGCCACTTCCTTTTTCAACGATGTGTTTTAATCTTTAATTTGTTCACAGTGAGTCATTCTCATAGACCTTTCATTCCTAATCACAGTAGTCCTGAATAGTTGTATGGAGTGTGGCAAAACTGTGTTTAAATTAGATTGCTTTGCTGTTAATTTTATTATTTCCTTCCCTCTGCTTGTTTCACATAAGAAACTTAAATGCAAGCAAGTATTCAAATAAGGAGAAAAGGCAAGGTGCTAATGAACGTAATGTTGTGGGAACTTACGAAGCACATAGGTGGTAGGGAACGGGAACCAGTCCCTCCTGTCAACTCTGTTTTCACAAGAGATTTGCAGAGTGCGGTCCTCATGTTTGCAAATGAGAGCTAGCTGAAGTATATAGTCAATGTTTATTTCTAGTGAATATCTAATGAACAGTCCCCCAAAATAAATAACTAGAAAATCTAATACTTGGGTATAAAAGGTGATAATGTAAAATGCTGTTTGGAAACTTTGTTGAGAAGAGAAATCATATTGCTTCTCCTTGAGCTACATCTTCTGAATTTCTGCCTTTGCTATTTGAGCTATGAACTGAGGTTCAACCCAACAAACACTGGCAAATCTTGCTGAAGTGGTTTTAGGAAGTTCCGGTGTACTTGTCCCCTCTGCTTAAGGCTGCCACTCCTATGGCAGATTTGTGAAACAAGTGCCTGAGCCTCAACTGTTGAGGGTGAGTTTACGTTAATGTGTTGCACTGTGCACTTGCTCCAAGAAAGGAACCTGTTTACGCTTGCTGAAATGTGGGAAAACCCCAGCAAAGTGATAAATAGTTACATAGTGAGTGTAATTTACTTAAACTACCCTATCAAGAAGAACTAGAGATCATCTGCCCGTGTCTTAGGGAGCCTGAAATACCTGCTGCAAGGATATTGTAAGTTGCCTCCTACAATATTCTTTTCATGAAGAACCTCTGGTTTCTATAAATAATTTAGAACATTAAAATGCTCTTGCAACCCTTAAACCCAAAGCTTGTTAAACATGTAATATGGATCTTTGCCATTCCTGTTTGATGGACATGGCCCACTGCGGAACTGTGAAGCAATATAAAAAGACCTGGAAAAATGGTTTTGAACTCCAGGTTTGGATGCTTTCAAAGAAAACTATTCACGGTAGATCTACGCATCTGCCATCCTGTGTCTTACTGAAATTTGTGCTGCCAGGGCTGTACTTAAACTGGTTAAAGGAGCCCTGCATTATAATTAGGACCATATGTTGCAATAAAGAGGCTTTTGCATGCGTGCAGTTCTAAAAATGGAAGCCTTGGTTTATTATGAATTGGAAAAATATTTCCTGGAAAACAGCACTCTGGTGGGAACCTGCCAGCACTGAGTTTTGCATGAGGGATGCTTTGGTGCACTGTGGAGGCTGTGGGTTTTTTTCTGCTCTGGTTGATACCTCTGGCCCTGCCTGCTCGAGCAGCTTCTCTCATAGTCACCCACTTGTCCTGGTTTCAGCTGGGATAGAGTTAATTTTTTTTTCCCTAGTAGTTGGTATAGTGCTATGTTTTGGATTTAGTGTGAGAATAATGTTGATAACACACTGATGTTTTTAGTTGTTGCTAAGTAGTCTACTAGTCAAGGACTTTTCAGCTTCCCATGCTCTGCCAGGTGCACAAGAAGCTGGGAGGGAGCACAGCCAGGACAGCTRRCCCAACTGGCCAATGGGGTATTCCATACCATGTGACGTCATGCTCAGTATATAAAGCTGGGGGAAGAAGAAGGAAGGGGGGGACGTTCGGAGTGATGGCGTTTGTCTTCCCAAGTAACCATTATGCGTGATGGAGCCCTGCTTTCCTGGAGATGGCCGAACACCTGCCTGCCGACGGGAAGTAGTGAAGGAATTCCTTGTTTTGCTTTGCTTGCGTGCGCGGCTTTTGCTTTACCTATTAAACTGCCTTTATCTCAACCCAYGAGTTTTCTCACTTTTACCCTTCTGATTCTCTCCCCCATCCCACCAGGGGGGAGTGAGCGAGCGGCTGTGTGGTGCTTAGTTGCTGGCTGGGGTTAAACCACGACACCACTGTTCAAAGCAAGTCCACCACAGAGCATGGTACTTTTAATTCAAGAAAGTGGCCTTTCAGGCAGGAGGTGAGAGGAGAGTGAAAATAGGCAGAAAACCAGCAATTTTTCACCTGCTGTAAAATATTTAGTAAAATATTTAGCCAAATAAATGTAAAATTTCTGTTGAAATCATGAAGTGTTGTATCTGTCCTCGTGCCAACCTGAGCCACCATTTACTGATGCTCGTTCTTGTGGCCCAGAGGCCCCAAGAGTTGCCTGTGACTGGCACCAGCCTTCCCCTCCAGCTATACCTGCTAAACCAGAGCTAGGGACTGCAGTCCCACAATGTGCCACCCCTTTTGGGTGCGAGGGAAGGGCCAAGCCTCCTCCTTCCCTCCTGCTGGGGAGCCAAACAGACAAAAAGAGGTGTGGGGCAGCCAAGGTCCCGCCGGTGGCGGCCGTCTTCCCCTCCCCCGGCTGCCGCTGCCCCCCCCCGGCTCCTCGGCGCCCTCTGGTGCTGCCTGAACACAGTGTCCTGAGCTGCTATTGACTACCTCAAGCTCTGGCCCCACCCCACCCGCCGAGCACACCAATCATGTGCTCCCTGGTCAGCTGCCCCGCCCCCCTCAGTGAGGCTGCTGAGGGCGGGGAGGTGGCCATGGGCATTCCCTGCCGCAGCTCCCTCACAGCCCCCCTGGGGTGAGGGGCCAGCGGGTGTTTCGTGCAGCCCTCGTTTTCCTCCTTCCCTAATGAACTTCATCTCACCGGGAGCGTGGTGGTTTATGTGTGGCACGTGGCGGGGCCTATCAAGTGCAGGGCCCATGGCGAGCGGGGTGGGCCCAGGTTGTCACTGGCATGTCGAGAAGCCATGGGCATCCCCTGCAGCAGGAGGCCCTTGGGGGTCTCCTCTGCTCCCCTCTGCCTTCCTGGGGTGCGGAACGTGAATTCAGGGGAGAGCATAGCAAGAGCAGGAAGGCTGCTAGGGAAATTCACAAAGTGAGCTTAGAAGGCACCAGTGTGCCTTGGCAAAATGTAAGCAAAGGAGAGAAAAATGCTGGTCTACCAGGATGCATAGGCAGCAAGCAAGCAGGGGATTTGTCTATGGCAGGAAAAGGAAACCAGGGGAAAAAAGAATGACACTAAGTAAGGAAAATTTAGTATTTTATGATGAGATTGCTGCTGGAATCTCTTGGCCTGGGAATCATCTCACAAGGAAAGTGAGAAATCCTGCCATCTTTGAGAAGGTTTTAAACTCTGGTGGGCAAAAGTACTGTGATGCATAATACAGAAGCACTATGGTTCGCTCACCAGACACTGGGGAGTAAGCGATTGACTCCCTCTCGGGCATTTGTATTTTTCCTGTTCAACTTTTCTCCTTTTAATCCTGTTTCTCTATCATTTTCACATCTCTTAATTACTAATTAAAATTGTTTTTTTTTTTTCAGCACAGTGAAGGCACAATGGATTGAAATGGGAAAGATATACTGCCAGAAGATACAGAGCAGAAGAGTCATTCTCTCTTGGTTTGAAAGTGAGTATTGTAACAGTGTAAAAGCAGTTTGTAGATTTTCAGTGTCATCTGCTTTCTTTTATCCTCATTTTTTTATGGACCGATTGGCTAGGTAGCTCTACAGCACCGAATTTTATTTGTTCAAAGTCCTCTTTGGTATGTATAGTGGAACTGTCAGAGTGCAAAGATATTCTAGGCTAAGAGTCACAAATACATTTGTACTGAATTTTTGTAGTGAAAAAATAATTGATACCAGAATTTATAGTAGTTTAACATCTCAAGTTCAGTATTTATGAGCATAGAATTTCAGTTACTATCATTTGCCCCTGTTCTGAAAAAAAGAAGTATTTGTCTTATCTTCATGGCATAAATGAAAGATGATTTTGTTTCTCAGTGGTGCTGTATGTATCAGTACACTTGGTCAGAGATCAGTAAGAGGCAGGTATCTGATTCTGCTTTGTCCCTTGCATTGTGTGGCCTTAAATAGTCATTTATCGTAATGAAAACAGCTCACTTGCTTCCTTTCATAAACTTTGAGTACTCTTTGAATAAGCCAAAGAGCCACTGCAATCCCAGTAACAGGCATTCTGCCTGGACTAGTTTCTAGTCTAAGGAATGCTGCTTACATCTATATAGAAATGGTCAGTTTCTTATGAGTTTTCAGTAAAATAAAATGATTTTTAATACGTAAGATTTGGATCCAGTATTTAGTAGTATAGGACAGCAAACAAATAGCACATCCTTCTCATGGTTTGGTGCATCGTCTTTGCAACTTCCTAGTAAGAGATTGGCTGGCACTGGGTGCTGGACATAAGCTAAGCAGAGGTATACACAATGTCACAGCTTCCTTAGGTTTCTCCCTCCTAGTGATCTGTTTTATACATGTATCCTTACACATTGTTCCAGACAAATTACATTTTTAAACTAGTTTTGGACAATTTTATTAATCAAGGCATGATGTGGAAAATTAGAGACTTTTTTCATGGAGCAGTTGACATCTACAGTCTGTTATAAACATTATAAAAGGCATGCATAATGTTATAAATCAATCCAAAGGGAATGTATTCTGTCATTATTGTGGACTGCTGGGAACATGGTTCATTGTCTCTTATGTGATCATCTTGCTTTTATCTTCGTACCTAGCCCTTGATTACTTTTTATACTATGTTTAGATTTTTGTGGCAAGGATGATTTGTTTCTATTGTATGAAGATCAATGGCTACAAAACCGTGACTCTTATCAAAACTTCTAGTTCTTAAAAAATTTAAGTAATAATAACATTAATAAAAGAAAACTTTGTAGTCATCCATAGAATTTATTTTTACAGTCCTGTGCCATTAATGTGAAAAATTTCCTATATTCTTTTCAGGTATCAGAATTGTTGTCATCCCTCACAAATATTAAAAATGAGCAGCAAAAGTACCCATCGCTTTTGGAGCAAGCACACATCTCTCTCTTCTATACTATACAGTCAGCAGTAATATCTAACAATTGGGATGCTGCAGCATATAACAAACACAGCTTTCTTTCTAATGAGTCTATTAGTAGCAGTTGTTCACAAATAGATGTTGCAAAGGAAAATGCTGAATCACCAAGAACAGGAATGAGAATCCCAGTTTCATATCTGAAGATGTCAAACAGCTGTCTGAATCAAAGTCAAAAATATTGGTTGCTGGAGGGCACAAAAACCCTGATGTTTGTGACCCACTGCAAAAACTTATACTCCCTTACGTGGTTTTGATCAAAAATTGCCTTCCTATGCCAGTTTCTTTGATCCAAGACAAATGTTTCAGTGGGGAGATATTATGCAAGATACAACATTTCAGGAAAGAGAAAATGCTCCAGCCAACATTCGAGACTTCCTCCGTTTCTACATTACACACTTCTGATGGTGAGCAGTCTGTACTGATAATTATTTATGGATGTCTCAGAATAGCACAAATGGGATTAGCCAGGAACAACAGAACAAAAATTAAAAGAAGGAAAATAATTGAGCCTGAATTTCAAGAGACAGCTCCTGAATGTAAGAACTTAGATATTACACTCTGAAATAATTTCCAAATAATAGAAGCATGAATATCTGGGACGTGGAAGAAGATGTGTGTCAAAGCAAAAGTAGGGAAATGATCTGCTACATTTATTTACACCAAACATTTATTTTTCCAGAAAAGCCTGCAAGAAATATCAAAAACATATACAAAATCATGACAGGGATTTGGGAACTCTCTCAGATCCATGATGTGTTACATTTGGCCCTCGTGCATAGAGGTAGTTAATTCTTACAAGTTTGTTAGTTGCTCCTGACATTGAATTCAGTGGGAAACTTGGCTTGGATTTCAGTGGGAGTTGGATGCATGTAAACAATTTTCTCCTCATTTGAGCAGAGCACTGGATTCTCAAATGAATGACACCTTGGTTTTTTAACTCTGCATCTGCTCTGAAGTGTATTAACAGGCTTTTTTATGGATCTGCTACAGCTAATGGCTTGCATACACTGTGACCATTCTGTGTGGAGAGGCTGCCACTCCAGAGCATCTTTGATTCCGCTTGAACAACAGAGGGGAGAATCTGTGCCAAAGCAATGCTTTCCATATTTCTCCCCTCCTCCCCATCTTCGTGACTTCAAAGTACTTTAGGGCTTCGTATAATTTTTTCACATATTACTCTCTGTCTGTGTTTGTGTGTGTGTTTGTGTGTGTGTGCGCATGCACATCTAAGAAAAACACCAGTTAATGGCTCTGAGTGGCCTTCCTGCATAACTGGGGAAAAATTAAACCAATTTTTATAGCTTCCGGGTTCTCAGATATAACCCCAAATCTCCAAGGAACAATTTGGTGGAGACTCTACGTTTTCCACCGTAACAATACTTCTGGGTAGGTGAGTCTGCACCTGAAAACTGCCATAGCATCCACTTCCTTATGCTCAAGAAGCTGACAGCTGGCTAGCTGTTTAAGCAGCTAGTTTCAATTGGTTCTCATATAGTCTCTGTCAAGATGTTTCTCAGAGGCCAACAGCAACAAAATCCATGCCCAGATGACCAAGGAGGCTTTAACATGGGGACAGAATGAAACAAGCTGAAATAAGATCTGGTTTTTACTTCAAATAGCAGATGCAACGTAGGCAGCATCAGTACAAACCTGTCTTCTCTGATATGCCAGCAACCCACATCTGTGAGACCATGCAGTTGTTAAGTGTTGACGTCTAGTCATTTTTTGGCGTAGTGAATGAGACTGGCAATATGAGTGCCAAACAGTGATGATGACATATGAATTATTTTTCCTCTTGACTTTGTAATCAGTAAAAATCTCTCTAGTCATCTCAGTGGAAGCAGGACTAGGCCTATATTGTTTTTTCTAAAAAACAACAACAACAACAACCAATGTAGGCATTTGTCAGTGTGGATGCCTCACTGCAAGAGTTGGGTCCTGAACATCAATTTAAATTACAGCATGCAGAGGTCAGTGTTCTGCCTTGTTACAGCATACTCCCACTTACTTTAGAGAAAAAGTTGTATTACATATATGTTAACATAATACATACTTTTTTGCCAGTGTCAGAAATACCATACGTGATCTTCTACAATCTGAGGGAACTGCAATGGAAATTGTATAAAGACATTGTGAAGAAGAAAGAGCCGTTCCAAAATTTTTTGAGAGAAGCAAATTACAGACCTTTCAAGATACTAGAGGGAACAACACAGAAGGCACACTATGTGCTCCGTTTGATTTTTAAGGATTCAATAATTTTCTCTGTTTATCCTGCATATCCTGTTCTGCATCATGAATTTAAATGGGAATGACTGCAGTTCAGCAGAGAAAGCAAATAAAACTGTAAGTGCTGTAGGCAATTAAAAATTATCATTAGTTTTAATTATTCTTCAGACTGTAGTGGTAGCTTGAAATTGAGCCTGGAGCATGACCTCCTCATGCTGTACAAACACAGCAGAACAAAATGACTCTTTCTCCCAAATGTTTTACTGTTCCTCAGATGTGGAGCAGCTGGAGGGAAACATAAGCCTTCAGACAAACAAAGTACATATATTTCTTTGTCTCTGCGGGAACATAGTAAGTTGCTGTTTATGTAACAAGTAGTATGTCTTTTTCTGTTCRACGTAATTCCCAGTTTAGAGAGCTTGGCTCAGTTAACTGCTGTCTGAGATATCCCTGGGTCAGATGTGATCCTGAGAGTAGGCATGTTCTAGGTTAATCAGCCCACTTACAACCAAGTTGTGCCCTGACCAGACTAAGGAACTCAAGTCTGTCCTTCCTCCTCTCTCATCCTTTTATTTCTCTCTCTCCTTATTTTTGCGTATCCATCTCTCTATATATATTTCTCCATTGTCTTCTACCCTCTCTCCAAACAATGCCTTGGGTTTTTTTAATCATCTCTTCTCTCAGAGTCTACTCTTGTCAGTCATGAAGCAGTCTTTGCTTCCAAATGCCCAGGGAACAGCCCCTCTTTCAGTTTGCCTTGTTTCAGGGATAAATTTCCCAGTTGTGTTCCTCCCTCCTCTTCCATTCTCCTTTGACCCATCAGACTCTCCTGTTTTATGACAGGACTCCCTCAGTCCTGATTACAAAGGAGATCTCTCTTCCAGACTCACAACCGTGTCTCCAAGTGTTAGCAACGTCTTTGGCTTGCCTGGTTGTCATTGCTAATCAGTTAGTCCAGTGGTGTTGCCTTGCCAAAAAGACTCCCTTCTTTCCAGGTGTCCAGAACAGCCACAACCATTCTCTTCAAGCTACTCAGAGGTCTCCATTGCTAGTAGCTGCCTGGTAACTGTGCTCTTTTTCTGTCTTCACCATGCAAATAAGTTATTCCCTGGAGGCACATGGGACTGTTAAACACAGTAGATAAAAACAGTCATTTCTTCAAGGATGAGATACCAAGCATGGGTGCAGTCCTGCTGCACCAGGTGGTGTTTATGAAGATACCTGAGGAAAGAGTGCCGAAGCTGCCTTAGCTACCCACAACTAGTCATTCTTTCAGAAATCCCACTGGGTGAGAGCTATGTAAGAACTTCAGATTTACTCTAAAGCTGTAAATTATTCTCCTCAGATGCATAAGGAGTGTGGGAAACAGCTGAGTGAAAACCTCAGCTGGGTTCTACATTGCTCAGCTTTAATTGTATCCCCACCCAGGGACTGGCAGCTAGGTAGTGAAGTACTACTTTGTGTTTTGKTTTTTTTTTTAAATGATCTGATCTGAAACCAATCAAAATTAATGAAAACCCCCAGGCTTCAGTGAACTTTGGATTAGGACCATAAAGCGTGAAATGGATTTCTTCTGACATAAGAAAGATAACTATTCAGTGAGTATCCTGGCTATTTTCTGATAATAGCTGTCCCCGCTTTAGAATTTTAGTTCGAAAGGACATGTAGCTTGATTCCCCAGACATGTACTGCTGGGAGAAAGCACTGCCTCTGAAAAACAGTGTGCAAAAGGGTTCTAGCTGAAGGAGGGTAATATAAATTTGCTATAGAAATGATTCCTTTAAAAAAAGGAGGTGTTTTAATGCTGCCCAAAGGCAAGACTGTGCCTTAGCTCCTGGAGACTCTTGCATCACAGCCTGGTGGTGGTGTCACACTGTAGAGTGTCCTTCCCTCGCAAAGTGATCTACAGGATGATAAAGCAGACTCTATACCTCTGATTCCTTCTGCACATAGAAACACACTCAAAATGTGAATCTTATCTCTATTTAGATGAATTCACACTGCTGGAGTAGAATATGTAACACAAATTAAAGCTTGTGTAGATCTTAGAACAAGTGCCTATAAAACAAAAGGAAACTAGTGCTTGTGTTTCAGTTGTAGCACTATCATAATCGTTCACTGTCTGTAATTTGCAGGAAAGGCAGATTTCCTAGTACAAAACAAAGATTGCATAATGTCCAGGAGGTCAGCTTAGGCTGCTTATGATGCTTAAAATTCATGGACAAGCTAAAACAAGTAAAATTGCTTAAGAGTCTTTGGAGAAGTCCGTGGAGGGAAAGCAAATGAGAAAGAGGAAGGCACTCTAACCTGTGTTTTGTATCAATATTTTTATTGATATAGTAGTTTTTACAGTGAAGAATTTAATACAAATTATTCTAACTTCATTGCTGAAACTGAGTAACTGAAAGCTATGTAGGAGAAATATAGTCTATTTTTCCAAGCTTTCAGTATCTGCTACGCCTTTTGAGGAGTAATTGGAGCTATCACCCCCATCTGTAGTTACCTTTATTAAAAGATGTGAGAGTCTAATTTTCAGTGATGGTTGAGATGTTGGATGTTTAACTCTGAAGTGTTTTGTTCCACGCAGGGTGTTGGAGCTGGCTCACCACACTCTGCCTGCACGCTGTAGGGGAAACCTCGCTGTCTAACCTCGCTGTGGGTCCTTGAATTCCGCTATGTAACAAGATACAGATTAGAAGTTACATCTTTGAAGCTGATCTTAAACCTCTCCCCTCTCTTCCCACTTTCCCTCCAAGTCTCTCTAGTCAAGTTTTCTTTAGCTCTGACATTTCAGGCTTAACAAACACATGCAACAAATAGAATACATAAAACAAAAAGGGTTTTTTTGTCCTTTTAAGGTTGCCTTTGTCTCTGACCTAACAATGCAGCAACGCCACTTTTCTTTGCTCTGTGATCAGTACTGTAACGGCTTGTGTATTTAGGAATGGCTGTGTCACAATGGGTTGTTTTTTCTCATGTCTGAAGCACAGCTTCACCATACAATTATACCATAGAGGGAACAGAAGACCAGGATCTTTTGTGAATTATGTGTAAAACACAAAGAACCAGGGACATTTCTTACTTTGGAAAGAAGTGGTCCATCCCCACAAGAACTTTATAATCCTCACTGAAATCTTGCTTTATCATTATATTTTAAGAGTAACATGCAGTGGTGGCATGATGCAGCAGAAGTTTCCCTCTGTTACACAGTGGAGTAACTATTTGCCTTGTACAGATTTGCTATAATATTTAGCAAGTTACGATATGCAACAATTTGTTCTAACATAACAAGTTTTCACTGTTTGTTAGTTTGTGTGACTGTTTGTTTTTTAAGTAATGCTTGACAGTGACAATGACAGTGTTCTCCTGCATTCATGCACCCGCTTAGAAATCTCAGTGGGCATTTCACTGGCTGTCTGCAAGCTCTCAGAAACAGGCGGTGGCTAAAGCTGTGAGCAGGAACAGGGCAGTGTAAGAGAAAGTTTCAAAAACTTTCACAAGGTAATATCCTTTTTTTGTTGTTTTGCCAGTGTACAAGTAAATATTCCTGTCTTGTTAGTTTTAGCTTGTTAATGTACTTATTTTGTTTTGTATGACGTTGTAGCTTAACATTTTTTCTGTGTTATATGCGTAGTGCATATACACACACTCGACAACTACTGACCTTACCAGATAAAAAGCATTAGAGCCACTATAAGGAACAGAAACACATGCATGGAAATTTAAATATAGAGTCTGCTCTCCCAAGGTCACAGAGACAAAGTATCACAGCTGGAAACAACATTAAAGAGCTATTGTCTTTAGCCTCTTTTATTATGCCTTGTAAATCATGCACTGACCCAAAGCAGATATAAATTATGCTTCTCTTGATTGCAGAAGTCCCTGTGCATTGCCAGAGTAACATGAACAAGGTTACATGTAAATGATTGTCACAACTAACAGTTATAAATTCTATGTCACGCAGGTGCAAGTACCTGTCTGTGGTTTCTTGAGGGACTGCAGAGAACAGAGTGTGAGGCTGCAGTTTTTTGAAAAAAAAAAATGTTAGAGCCTGAAGCATGGCAAGAGTTGGAGATGTGGCACAAATCACACCAGATACACTGAGATTCACAAAAGAGCAGCTGCTAGGCTCTTCCAGTTGCTTCATGGGGTTGCCTTCTATATAGAGAAAGGAGATGATTAAATTTGAATGGAGACACCTAAAGACAGCCTGGATCCTCTTTCCTGCCTGAAATGGCAATCACTCAGAAAGCAGACATAGGAAAGTATTATGTGTCTAGCTAGAAAACCCGTTTTCTTTAATGTTTGGGGGTTTTTTGGGTTTTTTTCCTGCTAAGGTTCTTTTGTCATAAGGGAAGATTTTGAAAAGTTCCTTCTTTGTGAGACGGGACAATAATATTAGCAGGGTGAGTGGCACACAGATCATGCCCAACAATAGGTCTGCAGACTTGGAGCACTGCTGAGCAGCCATTGCAAAAAAAGTGAGAATGTGTTTGCACTAACCCTATGTCCCAGAGTATTCTGGGGCAGGCACAAGTCTGTTGGCAGCAATAGCTTGCAAAATGGTTCTCAGGTCTGTAATTGCTCGTACTTGCAGCTAATCCCAGGCTCTTAAAAATTATGTTCATACAATCAGGGAAGAGAAATAATCAATGCAATTAGTCCCCAGTTACTGCTCCTCAGGCACCGAAAGAGACTGTGCTGAGCTACACTCCAGTGGGCTGTCACATTCTTGCTTTGAGTATATTATTTCAAATGCATTATTTTTAGAGCCTTCAAGTCTATAAAGGCCTATGGATGTTGGATCAGGGCCAGCTCTGACTGCACTTCTAAAAGGGGTGGCCACAAAGAGCTATTCAGGGTAGTGCAGTGGATGACATGCAGATCTGATGAGCTCCTGAATTATTTTGGGCCAGCTGTGCTTTTCTGTGCTGCAAGGCAGCTAGATCATGAAAGGTGCTTATGTGCAGTTTATTGTTGGACCTAAGGCAGTCCATGGCTGTGCAAAGGAGTGTGAATTGACTTCAAGAGTTAGCCTTGGCATGCCATAACCAGGCAAAAGGTAGCAGAGCCCCTACACATAGTTGTGTCTCAACTGTTGCGCTGCTTCCTCTTCCAAGGTACAGCAGCAGGATCACATCTCTGTGCCATGCATGATATACCCATCACTGCTGCTGCAAATAGTCTTTTGCCGGCTGTTTCCTATACAAATTCAACGATAGGATTAGCACTGCTAGCATTATACTTTCCACCACTGCTTCTGTTTGTATCAGTAGTCCCCATGAAAGAATCTAATCTTCTAGGGGAAAGATGGAACATAATACTAAACAATACCTCTTCTTAATGGGAACTGTAGCCACTGGTGAAGAGAAGAAGACAGGTGCAGATATGTCTTAATTTCTGTCATGACGAAGAAGGTGGCAGAAGCGGGAGCAACGGATTATCTATAATAAAGTCCATATCTTTCCAACTTCCACTACTATGATCATTGTTCAGAAAACAATAAAGCAATCCAGACAGAGCATTATTTAATGTGGAGGCTCTGATGGGATCTTATCATAAAGGATATATATTTCCACAACAGCTCTACCAGCTGTCACTACAGTATCCAGGGAAGAGGTAAAGATGAGACCCAAAAGAGCATGAGGACCAAAAAGAATTTGGAGACAGCCAATTACAGCAATTTACCCCTATATATAGAAACCAAAACTGTTGTTTCTACATACTTCAAAAGCAAAGGATCCAAAATTATCTCTCATGGTTCTGATGCAAAATGTCAATCTTTTAGAGGCATGGGTCACTTGGCAAGCAAAGTGCATTGTGCAGAGCTGGCAGAGACTTTGTGAACTCTTCAAAATCTAGCATCTTCTTTCCTGTCAATATCTCAACTCTTAAGCCAGGAAGCTCTAGAAACAAAATAACAATAATTCTAAAGGTGGTGATGGCATAGGATTCAAGTGCTGGCAAGACTTTTTGGGTTAGTTTTTTTTTCCACCTGATGGTGATAACCCATGCAGATGTAAGCTTTTGTTCTTCATGCAGAAACAAAGGGTGGAGGAAGCTCCTAGAAGGCCTGATGCACTCTCCGTTATACACACACTCAGTTTTGTAAAGCCTTGTTTCCTAAATGTTACATTGTTCTGATGTCTGGAAAGATTGTGACTATAGAAGCCTGATGCAGTCCTTGTAGCTGTGTAAATCAGGGTCAGCAGAAATATAGCAAACTACAGTATTTGGTTAGGAGTTGTGTATTTATTTTTCTATAGGACAGGGCAGATTTTTGTGTTTGCCTAGAACAGTCTAGCAGCCAGGGTCTCACTATTGCTTTGGTGAGCAGATGGTATTAGCACAGAGTAGTGGATGAATATCCTGAAAAAAGTTCTTCCACTGCACGCTATTCACTTTTACAACCTTTATGCAGAAGCTATCAGGTGGAAGAGTTTAGTAAGCACCAGAGGCTTCTTGACTTCAGATTGAGGGTCAAATTTGACAATGCAACAACCAGTTGACTGAAGACTACTGTCAACCATATTGCTGATTTTTGCAAACATCCTAATTTTGTCTCACCTGTTTGTCAGAAGGAACATAAAGGGTGTGTTCTGCTAACAGGAGCAAAGTGACCGTGGAGGATGTTTCTTATTGGTGTTTTTTGATGTAGGAGAGTTTGAGCGTTTTTCATAATTTGTGTAGTATTTTTACAGATCAGCCTGTCGAGCTGTATAAACACATGCATGAGTGTTCATGGTTTCAAGAAATCCAGTATAACTGAGAAAATTCAAGATACCCATACTATGTGTTTGCTACCATCTGGTGGTTATTTCCATACACTGCATTTTTATTTGCTAATTATTTCTGTACCTTCAAATAATAGTGATGCAAAATTAATGGATTATTTTTTTTAAATGTGCCTGTTGTGCAGTATCAATTCTTGCAGGTTTGCAGAAGCAACAGACTGTCACAGAGGCTGTGTCTAATCTGAACCTTCAGCCTTTGCTGTGGTACCCATATTTTTACAGTGCAAAAGCTGGAAATGCTGTTGACGTGCCACATTCCAAAGGTGATGGATTCTTATTCCTACTGCTGTGTTGGGAGTGTAGAAACACCATTTACTCAATTTCAGTGGCATCCTGTACATACCATCTTTGAACTGCTGATGGCAAAAGGAGATTTGACTCATCTAGCCAGTGAGCAAATGTTGGCAGCAGGCTCAGCCCAAATGTGGACAATTAGCTAGCAGCCCTAGTGGAAATGCTCTGCTTTGTCTCGGTGCTACATCACTGGTATGGTTGTCATTCTCCATTAGCTCCCTGTTGTGACCCATGAGATGGCAAATCAGGTTCACTCGCAGGCACCAGACCCAGAAAACACAGCATTGCCTTCACATAAACAAATACGACCGTATGAAACTTGTGCTTTGAACTTCTGTAAATTCAACAGAAAATACTTTTTCTATTGTCTTGCTACTACTCCTGCATTTATAGATAGACTGCCTTGCTGGATAATCCTCAGTTTCCCACCTGCATTTCCAAAGTACTTCTGGCAGTTCCTACATGACCTCTACCATTGTTTCCCTTTTTGCCCTATAGCTGCATATGCAGTACCTGTATTGTGTACAAGGTAGTGCAGAATTCATGTAAAGAGGTGTAAATCAGCCTGTGCTTTATAGAGAACAAACCCCTGTACCAAGATCCTCCATCAGAGCTAAATACTGCGGCTGACAGGTAATTACACAGACAGTCTATCATACATTACCATATCCCACCACCTAGTGTGAACCCTGGCACGAAGAAGTGATAAAATGATTCTTATATGTTCTAGCTTCCTATAAGCTGAAGTGAGGCAAGTTAGCCAAACTATACTTAGTTACCATGTTAGTTACCACTGCCCTTCTCTGCAGAATTGCAGCTTTGTGTCACTGACAGTTTTTCTAGAAAATATGGATGAGGCCATTGTTTCCTGGGTGGACATTCAACATGTGGAGAGACCTTTTGTAACCTTTACCCTGTTTTGTGTATTTATATAGGACTAGCCATGTCCCTAATAAATTAAGCCTCTCAGTGCCCTCATTAAGTGGAAAAAGCATTATTGTTCTGACTTATTAAGGAATAGAGAAGATTGACTTGTACTTTAACCATGCACAGCAGAGGTCAGTCTAGAACCCGCACTTTCTGAATTTCAGTCAAATAGGCCTAAGTTTTGCAAATGGCAGCCCATGTTTTAAGAGAAACAGGTTCAGCCTGTGACCTGTGCATGTGACTGTATACATATGCACAAGGTTGCAGCAAATACTTGCAAATCTGGCATCCTTTATTGCATATGCAATTGGTATCACAGAAATCTGTCCATCAGTATAATATCCATAGAAAATAGTGTTGCATTCCTCTTACTGGCTTATGCATGTGGAATCTAAAAAGGTTGAAAATAAGGGACTCAGTTTTTTATATATTGTTTTGGAAGAGAAAAGAATGACTGAATTCTGGCTACGTAGGTATCGAAGGTGAACCATCAAGAGTGAATACAGCCATTGCCTGCAGGTACTACTTTTCCAGAGAAAATGGCAGCAGCCACTACTGAAGAGTAACATTAATCAATGAACCTTCTGAAACAACCTTCAGAGATATCCTATGAATGAAAAACCTATTTCCCAGAGCAGGACAAGGGATCTGTCAACATACCAAAGACACAGAAGTAAGGTGAACAGGAAGAAGTCATGCAGTGAAGCTGACAGATAACCTGGTAAGGATCCTGGACAGAGATATCCATCTCTCCAAGGCAACATGTTCCTTACTAAGGTGGCATTTTACTGCCTTTTCAGATGATAAGTAGATGTTGATTTTGTTCTAGCAAGACCAGCCTGCCTAACTGTAATTCTTACAGTTAGCCTGGATTTCCCATGAAGCTGTATGTTCTCATATCAGAGCATACTGGGCATTTTCTCTAAACGAGGCTGTGCAATTAAGCAAGAGAGCTGATACTTGAGAGGCAAACTCTGCAGAGCTGAAGAAGCCAGAATGGTGCTGCCATTTACTATGCCCAGGGCCAGCATCCAGGGTTACTCAGACAGAGCATACAAAAGCTGGAAAAGGCAAAGAAAACCCCTTATCATTAATCTGTGATAACATGTCTGTGCTTCGGTAATGCAAGGCTGCAGTCAGATTTCAGCTGACAGTTCTTCTGAGAACCGTTGTAGAGGCAAATGAACTGTTCCCTGCTTCCTATTTATTGCTTGTTTTGTTTGTGAATGCCTTGTTTTGATTTAACATGACAAAATGATTACCTAAATAGAAGGTTTCTATCTCCGCAAATGCACAGATGAGTTGGAATCCAAGATGAAGCTCTCAGAAGGATTTCTTTTAAAATGGAAGTAGAAAATACCACCTAGTACTAATTCCTATATAAGCACGTAATTACTCCCATTTCCAATTAGCAACTGAATTCCAGCTCAATACAAAGCACTGTACACAAATCCAGTTCTAGAGAGTAAGAGAATTAAAACATGCATAACACTAGGCATGCTGCTTGACCTAAGTAGTGAATAGTAATGCCAATTTTTGCAGTATATATACTAGAAAATTCTCACTTCATAAGTGAATTTCAAAGCTTATGTGGATTCATTCGTTTGTGAAAGGGTTAGTTTTTATTCAATGTTTCAGCCTGCACCCATTTTAGTTGAAGATTCGTTGGATATATATTTTCAAGGCCAAATGACACCATTAAGGCGTACATCCTGTAAAATGCAGGCCATAGAATGACATCCAGTGACTGGACAGCCCACAAGCTTTTTTGATAAAAGATCAGACCCTGAATGTGCATGTAAGTCAGTACGCACTTACAAAAAATATATGCACACATATTGTGCAGAAGAAAAGATACAGTTCATATCACTTTTTGCCTGCTATCGAAAATGTGTTGTAAATGTGGTCTTTCATATCCTGTAATATGCTTAGCACCTCTGAAGCACATAACGTGGATTTAAGGTGCCCTCCCTTGAGAGCAGGAGACAGGAGGCTTGTTTCTATGCTTGGTCTTTTAGGATCTTTTTCCCATTGATCCTGAAAAGATGTTCTGACTAGAAAAGACGTTCTGACTAGAAAAGACACAAGATAAAATTTTGACCTTTAACAAGTGAGTGACTACACTTTTTTGGCTTTGGGAGGGACAGGATTTTACTGAAGGAAAGGTAAGCCCAGCTAACATCATAATTTTGGTTAAATTTCAGCATGAGTGTAGGGTCTAAAGGTGAGGATCTACTTCAACACAATTGCTCTTACATTTGCTTCTTCTGTAACGTAATCCTTTTTCTTTGTTTTTTTTAGGGGGGTGAAGGGGTGGGGAGAGGGGCAGGAGGAGGGCTGTGCGTACGATGCATTCAACCTGGACAGTCAGAACAAGTCTACCGTTATGATGCTACTCTGTGTGACCAAAAAGGTGAGTTAAAAATAATGCCCTAAATCTTGCTTCGCCTAGGCCAGAAGTTGGAGTTATACTTACAGTTCTACAGCATTTAGAAATCACTGTAAGTGTAAGACTCTGTCTTTTCTCATTAGCTCTCGTGGCCGATCTTTTTATACATATGTATTGTGTTTTCATAACGAGAAGTTTCCACTACTAGTGCTGTGAAAGCTTCCATAAAGAACATACTTGTCAATCCTTTTGTTCCAGTGCGGACATGAAATATCATCTGAAATAGTGCCAGTTCAAGGAGTTTTAAAAGGTAGGATACACAGGAACCACATGGTAGTAAGGGAAATAGTTAACATGGTATGTAAGAATTTGATTTTTAATTTCGTTTTAAAAATATCCAGGGGTACTAGTAATATATAGAAAAAAGTGAAAAGTGATTGCCAAAATTCACTCTACACCAGCTCGGTATCATTTCCCTGGCTATGAGACACATACTCATTTTCAAACCTAAGATTTTAAACTACTTGCCCAGGGCTGCACAGAAACCAATGACAGGGACGGGATTCGAATCAAAGTTCTTAAAATCTGTTCCCTTTCTGCTAGATGAATGCTTTCTTGCCTGACCAATGCAGCTAGAACAAAACTTCTAATATCTTTTAAAGATGAAGAGGCAGTGTTTCTGTACCTTGTTGGAGAGGTGACAAGAGAGGTGGAGCTCACATCTAACAATCTGTGGGAGTATACGTATTCAAGTAGGAATGCCCTAGTGTACATTGGGAAATGTGGTTACAGCAGTTATGCATTACCTGTGCATTTGTAYGTATGTACAAACGACCATAGAGAAGGTCAGGAAAAAAACCCAAGCAATTTGTGAGTGAAGTCCTCAGGATCAAGATTATTAAACTGCTAGTTTTGTGAGGAATAGTAAGACATTTATTTTTCTCTTCTGACTGCAAGGTACTTCCTCACAAGCAGGCAGAAAACTATGGAATTTGAAGTAAAGGCTACATCAACTTCTCTCACACATGTGTTTAAACAGTGCAGATCAAAGAAGAGATCAGCTGCTTGCGTAATCAACAGATCTTACGATTACAGTTACAATCCATTTTACAGGTACTTGGGAATTTAGGTAACATACAAGATTGCATGGAATCATGGAAAAGAAAACACTTTTTGTGTTTGAGATGTACTCTATGTCCAAGCCACTGAGGTAATACATCTTAATTAATTAGCAAACTCTCAGAAGGGCCTGAACTAATGAAGCAGGGCTTATTCAGCAGGGCTTGACCTATCCCTTCTTAATAGTCACAACACTTAAAAATACTATAGCTCTTTCCCCATATGTTAGAAAGGTAAATAATTAGCATCCTTGTACTTCAGTTAATGAAAAAAGCACAACGCAAAATTAAAAGATTTTTTCTAAAATAGAAAAGAGAAAGAGGTATCGGGGTGTTTTAGCATTAGTTTTTTTCATTCATGGAGATATCAGAAACACCACATAAAGCACAGACACATTAACACTGGGCTGGTAATATCTAAAAACTGTAGATTGTACATGTCAAGCAATTATATGTCAGTCACCCCCTGGAAACATAGTACGCCCACACTTCAGAACAATCTTTCACATGGATTAACTCTCCTGATTTATTTGTCCAGGAGTTTAAGAAAAAACAGACGTACTATTTCCATAGCATCAACTGCAAAGCACTTTGTACCTCAGGTGTTTTCTTTTTAGGGACATTTTAACATCTATCAAAACCTATTGCTTTATAATGAAGTTTCTATGCAGAGTCCTAGCAACATGACAAAACTTGTATAATAAAGGCATCTGCTGAGTACTGTTATCTTTCATGGGATAACTCTCAATGTTAAAAAAAATGTGCACCACCATCAGTTTTAATGTTTCTGACATAAATAAAACAACATTTGTTCCTCTACCATTGGCCAATTTGCTGACTTTCAATTTTTGCACGTGAATGCATCCTGGTTTCAGTGCTATGCCAGCTATATATATGTTTATGTCAATGATCACACATCTACTGCTGTGTTTCCAGTTAATCTAATGGTAAATAACTTGTTTTCAAGTACGAATCTGGCTTCCTTCTCAAGGCCAGCTCTGTCCTGTGTTGAGGGTCACACTGTCTTGTAAGCCCATATAAACAATCCCTTGTCAAGTGTATTGCTTCTAGTACTGGTCCCAAGAGATCTTCCTGAGATCCTTAACCTTTCTGCAGTTTAACGTATGTAGATGTGCCTTCGTATTGGCTTCAAAGCTGTGTTAGAATATAGTTCTGAAAGACCATCGTAGGACTGTGAATATGTAATAAACAGGAAACCATGCTGAGTGGTCTGGCTGCTATATGCCATCCATTCTGTTCTTCTAAACCAAAATGAGTGGTTTTCTTTCAAGAATTCTTTGCTTAACCACATTTATGTTTAAAGACAAGACTTGTATTTTTGTTAGTTCTCTGTTAAAATACACGGCTATTAATTTTTTAAATAAAGATACGTTTTTATTGATGTTGCATGCTCTAGTAATTTTTGTGCAAGATTGGTTATAGTTGTAGTTTAAAGTATTAATTAATAGGGAAATAAATGATGGCTGTGAAGATTAAATAGAGCAGTTGTTTTTTTTATGTAAGAAACATTGCCCTGCAGCATCTGAGCTTTTCACAACTTCCTCTCTGCCGGTATCAGTTACTGATATTTTTTGAAACACTGGTAAGTGATGACTGATGATAAACATTTTGAACTAGTTCTGTCACCATCAATGTGTTTAAATGTTCTTTGAATCACTTTTTGCAAACTGAATAGTGCTGTATTTTTTGAACTCAATTAAGTTAATTTCTTCTCATTGGATCCATACTGTGGACAGTGCTGGACTTAATAAAACCTTCACTCTCCCTATTAAAGATAGGCTTTATAGTCAATAAGGTTTTGAGACTTGTCTGTCATTTCTATATCTAAATGATTCCCCCGCTCCAACCCCGATGTTCGGGACAAGAACTGCCTCTCCTTGAGATAACCTCACGAGACCGGGAAAATAATGGGGTTGTGCCTCCAGAATTTTTAGCTGCCTGTAAGCAAGCAGGGCAAAATTAGTCAATCAGTGGTCCCAGCTGCAGACAGTCCTCATTTTTTTCTGCTTACACAGTTATTCCTAATGAATAGTTTTATTGGTGTTTATTTTTAATGTCTTCTTGTCTTACTGACAAAGACGAATGAGCTGTTTTCTGAGTCTCATTGTGTTTTTATGAATCTCAACAAACAGTTCAGTTCCCTAAACATTTGAAACCCTGTTTTTATTCAAATTATAACTCTAGACTTTGGCTGTGTTAGGCTGCTAAAGAAGGATCCACTTTTCCTTAGAAATTGAAAAAGAAGGGAAAAAAGGTCCTACTTGGGAAATCACGTATTTCCCTAACTAGAGGGATGTGATCCAACATGGCTTTGAACTTGTAAGAAAAAATTCTGTTTCTGAGCTAGACAAAACTATTGTATGTATTATTAAAAAAAAAAAAAAAATCTGTTCTCTCCCATGAAAAAGCTAAAATGCAGGTCTTACACTGATTAATTTTTAAATAGTCTTCAAGGACTGGAAGAAAGGTTCATATTCGGCATTATCTTCTGACATAGAAGATGGAAGATCATTTTTGTTAAGTTTGTGCTCTTTGTTCAGTTAGAAATTTCAATTTTTTTGTTAAATCTACCATGTCATTAATGAAATTGATCTCAAAATAATAACTTCTACCGAAGATTAATAAATTCCTTTGCTTTTTTCATAGCCTACAACTGCTGTTGCAGCAATTTTTATACTCTGCTTTCACTCTGATTGTTTGTCTTCCACCTGCAAAAGCAAACACACAGAAACAACACACAGATCTAGATGGTGGAAAGTGCCCAGCTGAGTTAATAACCATGGAAGAAACACGTTGCCTAACTTTTTTTTGCTTTGAAATTTTTGAACGAAGAAAATACCCGCTTCATCCATTTGGCTGTCAAAAATAAGTATTAAAACAGCCTTCCTGAGTTTTATTTCACTCGTCTCCGATTCCGGACATTCTGCTTTTCCCACACGTCGCTTTCCAGAAACTCCAGCGCCTGTGGTCAGGACTCGAAATCTGGACCTCAGCTAAAGCGCTGGTTAAGGGCTCTGCCCGAGCTACCCGGGCGGGAAACGCCGGCTGGAGGGGAGGGCAGGGCAGGGCAGGAGATGCTGCTGCCCGGCGGTGTACCGCAGCCAGGCGCGGACGCACGGGTCTGCCGCAGCCCAGACCCCGCTGCAGAGCCCGGCGCCCCTCGGGCGGAGGCGCCGGTGGGACGGGGCGCGGGCGGCAGGCGCCGCCGGGAGGTCCCTCCCGCGCCGCGGGGCGGCCCCGGCCGCGGCCCCGGCCCCGCGCTGCCTCAGGCGGGGGGCGCCGGGGGGTGGCGGCGGCCCGGGGCGGGGCTGGGCGGGGGCTGCCCGGGAGCGCTCGCTGCCCCTGCGCCCGCCAGACTTCCTCCGCGTCCCGCACTTCCTGCCCTGCCCTGCCCTCTCCTCCCCTGCCCGCGGTGCCTCCTGCCGCCGCCGCTCTCCCTCGCAGCGGGCGCTGGGGGCTGCGGGAGGCGCGGCACCGGCCGCCGCCTTCCTGCTCGGCGGGGGGCGCCGGCAGCGGCACGGCAAGGTGAGGTGAGGTGAGCGGCCGTGGCCCCCGCCGCTGCCCGCGGGGCTGGGCTGGGCTGGGCTGGGGGCTGGTGCGGCCGGGCCTGCCGGGAGTCGCGTCCCCCCGCACGGCGGCCGCTGCGGCGGCTGGGGGCCGGGGTGGGCGGCGCGGCGTGAGGGACCCCGGGCCGCGGCCTGCCGCCGCTTGGCTGGCTCTGCCGCGCCGGACTCGTCTCGGCCGGCTCCAGCAGCCGGTGGCCGGCGCGGGGAGGCGAGCGGCGTCTCCGGCGCGGGATGTGTGTGTGGGGGTGGCAGCCGCTGGTCGCGGCGGGCGGTGAGGCCGGCAGAGCAGGCGGCAAGGTGCGGCCCCGGGCGGGCTCCGTCCCACGGGCGGGCCCCCGTCCCGCGGGAACTTCCCACTCGCCGGGGGCAGATACCAGCGGAGGTACCGGGGCGGTTCGTCTGGGCTTAGCTTGCGTATGTACTTGACACTAACAGCGTTTTGTTATATTACTTTTTATTTTTCCTTCAGTCAGTCTTCCCTCTTTGGGTCTTTTACACAGAGAGAAGCATGTTGAGCCCAAAACAACTCGGGATATTCACAGTGGAGGTAGAAATAATGATGATATTAGAAATCAGAAAGGGCCACAACAAGACAGGGTGTGAGATAATCTCTTCCAGGCTCCCCGTCCTGCGAAAGGTCGGACCAGATGGTCTTTCAAGGTCCCTTCCAACCAGGGCTGTCTCCTGAAATTGTTCACCCTCCTCCTCCTTCTGAGCCAGCCCCACTTCAGCCGGCTCCCTGCTTTCCCTCCCTGCGGGCAGAGCTACGGAGGTCTCTCTTCTCTTACCCTCGCTGGGGTGGCTGATGGCTTTTCGTGAGTTCATGCCTCCAGAGGCCTTCCCACTTCTACTTGGCAAAGTGTTTACCCCACCTCCTCAGAAATTTCAGTTCAGCTGTTTATTGGGGGTTTATTTCCTGTACCCAGGAGGTTTACCTTGCTTCGCTTTGTTGGATTCCCTTGTCAACTTGAAGATAGGAGTAGTTGATCAGGTTTTTAATTAACCTTGCTCTTGGGTTGAGTCTTTTTAAATGGCCCTTCATCTTACCTCTTAATATGACTTTGATCATAAAAAACTATTTGCAATGTTGATTTTTTTTTTTTTTTTTTCCCCTAGGGAGAGGTTTGCGTGTTTCACAGTGAAACCATATGTGTAGTGTAACGGGTGGGGGATGGTAGCAATTTTGTGCTGTGTCGCCACATATCTAAACTTATAGTACTCCGTTTCCTAATGTCTTTTTTTAAGATCAAATGGGTGTCCTACTAATTGTGATCCTAACAAGATAGTTCATGTTGTATGGGAAAAATACCCACAACAAACTTTTCCTAAAAAGAAATCAATAGTCAGTCAGACTGTTGAGATCCTTCTGGTGTATAAATTCGCTTGTTTAATTTTGTTTTCATACACAGTATTTTCAGGTGGTAGTAGTATTGTCTACAAGTACACCTAGACAGCATGTCCGGAAACTTTGTGTAGGTATTTTAGAAGATTTTGTCAAGTTACCTTTGGTTACCTAACTTCCTTCATCAGAATAGATACCTACCTTAACCTCTGGCATCTTTTTAGCTACACATGTATTTGGGATTTCTCTTTAATCAGATAAAGGACAGGACATTGTGTGTAAAGTAGTCATTTGAAAGAAGAGATACTTCCCCATTTGAAAAATAATTAGTGGAGAAGTGGTAACGGTCACCCTCCCCCTGAACAGATAATGCTTTTTCAGTATTTTCATACTCTTCTGATCTGTTACTTGTAGTTTTAAAATGCATTAGAAAAGGAAGGCCTAAGATCTGAATTGAGTATCAAAGGATGGTTATTCCTGAGGTGGATGAGAGTGCAGTTGCTGAACATGTTGTGCCATAAATGGTTCTCCCCTTCCTGTTCCTGTGAACAGTGTAACTTGATGATTTGGGCAAATAGTGACTCAGTCACATCCTGCACCATCAGTGTTTGAATTTTACTGGTTTTTTGGGTGGTTGCCACTTTGAAGTGAGCCAGTCGTCCAAAGTACAGAAGTTTGAAAAGTGGCTGTTGCTGAATGTTCCAGGAGTTTTTTGGGTTTTTTGGTTTGTTTTTTTTTTTTTTTTTTTTTCTTTCAGCCTGCAGTTTGTGGATTCCTGTGAAAGGTATTTAGAAAGTTCGTGGTCAGCAGGCTTGAGTGCATTGTACAAACTTTTAATCTCCATTGGAAGAACGTTTGTTTGACCTCTTTTGGTTGCTCTGGCTTTGTACCATACAGTGGCAGGCTGGTGGAGGAGGCGGTCGGTAGGCAGGCGGGGGATAAGGGACCCCTTTTGCTTTCCCCCAACTGTGCACTGCTTTTATTGAATTCTTCATCTGTTCTGCTTGTTCCCGCTCGGCAGGTTTCATGCAAATACACAGAGGTGGACCTTGTGAGCAGAGAGACTTGGCTTTCCCTCTGGGAGTCTGAAATGCACAAATTGTTTTGCTCTGTCTTTGCCTCTAATGTCTTAGTCTTGAGTCTTAGTCGGCGCGGTTGTTAATTATCTGTAGTGGCAGATTGCTGGATACCAGCTATCCTACTTCAGCTAAGTACAGTAAAAGAAGGAATTGCTCAGACTGATAGTATATTAATATGGGAAATAAAAGTATGCTATATGTTAATTTTCTTGAATGTCTCAGGGTCTAAAACGTCTCTCTCTTGATGAAGCACTGCTAGGTTGGCAAAGCAGAAGGGTGAAATCTGCCGTTCAGAAGTCAGGAATTTTATGCCCTACCAAATGTAGAGCATTATGCACATTATACAGCATCTCATTTTCACACCTGTAGTAAACATTCTTGAAAGATGGACTCCTTCATGTTCAGTAAAATCACATTCTTACCCATAAAATCAGAAACGTATTTTATTTTCAACTCAAATAACTGTGCCAAACCAGATGTTTCCTGGAAAACAGCATATACAAATACATTTCCATGTAAATGTACTTACTGAGCTGATTTGCTTCTCTCTCCTCCAAAATGCGTGCATGTGTGTATCCATGATAGAAAGTTAAACAGTTTTTATTTTTAAACTGATGAGAGAGGGAATACCATTATTGCAACTGAGGTCATGTTTTGGGTCTGCACTATTTGGATGGAAGATCCTTCTGTGTGTTTCATCTCTTTCCTCTTCCTTTTGCCTTTCCTTCTGTTGAGTATAAAAATATATTCCCAATTAACATAAATTATTTAAGGGCAAACAACACTGGATTTTCTAGAGAGAACAATGTATTGAAGTCCAACATGCTTTAGTGAAATCAGCGCTTTCTTGCTGCTTGTTTTTCATAGCTGAAAACAGCAGAAGAGTTGCTGAGGCTGCTGGATTTGTGTACTCAGTAGGTGTATCGGCATTCCTTTAACATGGTTTTGTGCCTGTGCTTTAAGCTGCATGGTGAACTAATCAATCTTCCTTTGAACAATATAGTTGGTTTACCTCTGAAAATTTTTGAGCTAAACAGATAGTCCCATATATTTATCCAGTAGTTAAATTCCAGTGCAAGTTGTTACTGCTGGTAGCGTGGACTACTTCCTCTATTTCTGACTGCTAGGAGGAAAATACCAATTATTTTATTCAGGAACACTTGGAACGATGAACTATGTCTTGCAGTGCTATGTTTAGTAATTTTTCCGTATTTTCAAGTATACCAACTAATACTCTTACAGCGAAGAACAGGATACAAATGACTTCATGACAGGTTGTGATATACATTTTTTGAAATGTAGTATTTTATTTCAGTAAGCAAAAGTAAATGAATTATCTTGTTCTTAGCTGATGTGGCTGTGCTGATCATGCCCATTTTCCACCTCTCATTTTTACCACTCTGGAGATCTGTGGTTCTTGGTTTTCAGGGAATCTGTGTAAGGTGAGGTGGCTCTGTACTTCTTAGGTGCTCCTCTTAGGGTGGCACAGCAGGAGAATAGTCTGTGCAAGATGTGTGTGTTTTAGTCTACTGCATCTTGATTTTTTTGCTTTACAACAAAAATGCATGGTTCTTCCCCATGCCTTTGCTTTTTCTATTGACCTTACCTCAGCTGTACGTGGCCCCATGGGTGTCCACTGGAGCTGTGCTGCGTGTGTTGGTTTGCTCTGTAGCTGAGGTTTCCGTAGGCAAAAAGCTCGGGCCTCGGGTGTCGGACCTGTGCAGCTATACACACCTTTTTTTGTTTGTTTTGGGTTTGGTGGTTTTTATTTTGTGTGTGTGTGTATGTATACTAAGAGGCAGCATTTTCAGGAAGCCACGTTTTACTCTTAGGCTCCATATATATCCTGTCCCCAAATACAAACAAGTTCACAAACGTTTCAAATGAACAAATAGATTTGAAACCTTTGCCAGTCTGGCAGTATTGTGCACTCCCTGCTGAGAAAAGAGGAGGATGGGTTATATCTTAAATTGAATGCAAAGAGGGGATTTTGCAGAGAGTGCATGTGCACGCTTAGGTATAGGTGAGCTGTTGAAGGACTTAAATGCTGGACGTACAGTAGAATCAGCATTTCTGGTACCTGCTAACTGCTGGCATCACCTTCTTCCCCTGTGATTACAGTGTACGTCCACACGTAAACCCTTTGAGAGTTGCTACCATTTATTAATTTTTAAATACATCACAACCTGTGAATTGCATCCGTAGGGAAGAAGTTTGTTTATTAGTGACTGTACAATATATTAATAGTAAATGTACCCATTTCAGATTTAGTTAGTGTCTTGTGATGCATCCCTGTTTGCTGTCTTGTTTGATCTTCTATGCTCATTTTTGCTGGGTTTTGTCTGCAGGAGTGCAAAAAGGAAAAATGTTGATCTCAGTTTACAAGAGAGCAATCTATTAGAAACCGTGTCCGAGATTCCCAGTGGAGTTTGAGGATTCATTGAGCTAGGTGCTATTGCATTCATTAAGACCAGATTTTATAATCTCATAGGATGAATATGGCCTAGTTCAAACAGAATTGCAACAGCCTTCTGCCCCCGCTTTTCTGTTAAGATGAGCTGTTCCACAGAAACAACCCAAGTCTCAATAGCAACCAGTAGTACCCTTGGTACTGCTCATTCATTAAAGCAAGGTTATTTATTTTCTGTTAGGAGCAGAGAGAGCAGCTGAGGATGAAAGCAAACATGACTTAGTACAATTTACCATTGAAATCAACAGTGTCTGCTTTTTTTTTTTTTTATTTTTTTAGATTATCCTTAAAGTAATTTGGTTCAATCTGATTGATTTATTTATTTACAAGCTTGGAACCAAAAMGTTAAAATAGTATTATCAGGGGGAATAAGTTGAAACTACCCAAGTTTGGGAAGCAAAGTGCAAATTACTCCTGAAACAGCAAGACTAAGTTTATTTTCTGACTAAATGAGATAACAAGGAATCCATCCTCTATCTGTAGACCAGTGTTGTCTAATTAGCTTTTTGGGTGGAATATATGATCAAAACGTGGCTGGTTTGTTCTGTTTATTGCAGATTTTCATTATATTGTTAGGAATATTCAAGACTTCCCCCTCAAGTCCATGTGAAGCTTTATGTACAAGCTAATAGTACGAGATGGCCTTTGTTCATCCTTGAGATGGAAGTACCTAGACAGTATGCCTTCTTGCTGGGTGTAGTCCCTTCAGCTGAGAGCTGTTGTGTTATTGCAGTAAAAGTTCCATTGTGTGTATAAAATAGCCATAGTGGAGGATGCAATGTAACATGTCTATTTTAATTTGCAGGTTTCCACACTGTTGTGGTTCTTTGGGTTTGTTTTTTTTTTCTTGAAATGGTAGGGCTAGGAAACAGCTGCCGAGGGATGAAGTCTCCACCTCTCCTTGTGGCTGCGCTCGTGGCGTGTGTCATTGTTTTGGGTTTCAATTACTGGATTGCAAGTTCTCGCAGCGTGGATCTGCAGGTAACTTTCCTATTGCTCTGCATGTTGTCTTGTACTTGTGTGTTTAATAAACATAGTCCACAACAAGAAGGATGCTTCCCCTGCATGTGGTGGGCCAGGAGCTTCAGCTTGTTGTAGGAATTTTCACAAATACTACAGTTGTTGCTTATCAGTAGTGGGAGGTGGAGGGAATGGGAGGAATGTCTATTTGTAGATGAGGGGCACCCAAAACTTGAAGAACTGCTTGTATGGTACTTGTTACTTCTGTTCACACAAAGCGTTCAGCTCTCTTGTGCTGTTTCAGTTTACAGATGTTGCAAATGCCATCCTCTTGTTTTTCTTCCTAAGTGTACATTGAGACTGGCACTCCATTTTTAATCTGAAAGGGGATCTGCAGTTTGCTCATCTCCCTAAATTTTTGTTCTTATGTGACCCATAAGGATGTATGCATGCTTTCCCATCCAGTACAAGGAAATCTAGCTTGTTCAGAAACAGTGTCTAAAAATCTGAATTTGTGTTTCTTAGAAACCTTTCCTAAAAAGGCCATGCAGGTCACATGGAATAACTACCTTGTCTGCTATTTTTCTAATGGTAACTGTATTTTCTGTGACTGTTGAGCTTGGGTTTTAATCCTTTCTGGGGGCACGCGTTCTGAAGTTGAGGAGTACATGAATGAAGTTTCTGGTTTGTCACGATGTGTGCAGGCTGGTTCTTTTTTTTCTTTTCTTTTTTTTTTTTTTTTTCTTTTTTTTAACAAGCAAACCTAAAAACTAACAACTTGGTGATTAAACATGGCTGATGAGAGCTCCTCCCAAGTTTTTCCACTGAATTTGTATCCTCTTTGTAATTGAGACGAATTTTAGTACTGAATTGACAGCTGTAGGAATTGAACTCCTCTTTTGCCTCAGAGTGGGCACTGTTCAAACAGGACACGTGTCTCTGGCCATGCAGTTAAGGGTATGTCTTAGCTTTCCCTTGGTGGAGAGTATGATGCTCTGTCTTCTGGGACTCGTGTCATCCCTTGTTTTCCCTTTAGTCAGTGGCCTCAGGATGGCGGCTACCAGCAGGTAGTAACTGTGTCAGTACTGCTGAAGCTTTGCTGCACGGCCGTGAGGCAGCTGCTAGTGAGGAGAATAAGCTACCACACTAGCTTATTCTTGATCTCAATAACCTAGAGACATAACGTCCTCTTTACTGTTACTGATATACTGTATCATCTTGTACATTTCTCCCAAAGTTAGCCTGAAAATTGTTTCACTTCTGCGTAGTCATGCACTCTGAATGAAATAAAAGCGTAGCCAAAGACGCATATGGAGCTTCTAAAGCACTGTCAGCCCGTTCATTTGTTGGCAAGACTTTGCAGCTATTATGACTGAAATGGAATAAGTGCTTTTCTTTGCTCTTCCAGCTAAACTGCAAGTGTTTTTYTTTTTTTTTTTTTTTTTTTTTTTTTCTTCCCCCTTCCCTTTCCCCTCCTGCCTCATCTCCATTCTCTCGCTTTCTGTGGCAGATAAGCAGAGTAGGCGGGCAGTAATATGCAGCATACTGTGGTGTAAGAAGATTTGGTCTATTTTCTTGGAGTCTTGCAAGATGCATAGTTTTTATTATATCTATTTTTTAATCCACCTGGAATCCCCAGGTCTTTCTACCTGGGTAAATTCTGTTGATATTCCCTTCCCTCCTGCCCCTGATGTGTCTTTGTACTCTTCCTTGCTGCCAAAGAGCAATTTTAACCCAAAATGTTTAGAAACAATGTCCTGCAAAACTAAATTGGTGCTTTAAAAAAAAAAAAGGGGGGGGGGGAAGCTGTGATAGCATCGGGCTTGATTCCTTACCTTATGTCTTTGTGTTTGGATGTGCAGTATGTGATGGTGTTGAATTTTCCTCTGATTGTCACTGCTCTTTGAGCAATCAAGAACAATGATTTTCTGCTTATAAATGAGTTTTTCTCATATGTGTCTTTGTGTAACAGCCATATGTCAGTCTTTCATGTAAAAGTTGGGCAGTGTTGTCCTCCCTCTACTCTTTCCAGGTCTTCCAGGAAAACGTATTGATTTGAGAGAGGAGTTTTCCCTCTGAGTTAGTTTAGGATTAACACTGGAAAGTGCAATGATGTCAGAATTGTCTGGATTAAATTTAGAAAATTATTTGACCTTGTTACTTCAGAAAAATTGTAGACTGCAATCTTTTTTTTTTTTTTGGTGTGGGTGTTTTGGGTTTTTTTAAGCTCAAGTACTGATGCAGCTTTGCATTTCTCTTATCTTTAACTGAAATTTTGATAGTCTCTACAGAATATGCTGTACTGGTAATTTATGTAAAACTGTGTGTGTGTGTGTGTCTGTGTGTGTGGCAGGTATCACCGGCTGACACAATACTTTGACGACGTTAGCATTGTTAGTTCTGTGAAATTTGGTATTCCTTGAATGTATTGGAGAAGAGTCCGGCAAGGGGGAAGCATTTCTATTTGCTTTGGTTACTTTGCTCTTCCTCAGGGTCGGATCATGGATCTAGAAGGCAAAGTCCGCAGGGCGGCAGCGGAGAGGGGTGCCGTGGAGCTCAAAAAGAATGAATTCCAAGGCGAGCTAGAGAAGCAGCGACAGCAGATCGACAAAATCCAGTCCTTACACAGCTTTCAGATGGAAAATGCCAACAGAGTGCATCAGGAAGAGAAGGTAGGGCCTTTTCTAGCGACAGTTTTCTGTAAGACTGTGGTTCACTGAGACACTCTCTGCAACACAATAAGGTTGCTCAAATGTTCCAGCTCATGGGCATACAGTCAGTGTTGGTGTGGCAAAACATTTACTTTTATGTATCATTGTATAATATTTAGAAAATGGACACTGAATACACATTATAGCATTCATTGTATAATATGTGAAATATTAGAAGCTGCAAGTAACAGCATTTCTGAATAAAACCTCTACCCCCTCTATAAATCATTGTTACCAACCTTGGGTTGGCCTCTAGCTTTCTTTCCTGTACGCTAATGTTTTAAAACTTAACGAGAAGAAGCAGCTGCACCAACAGATATATTTGTATTCCCAAATATATTTGTATACGTTTGTAGGCATAAATGGTTGACGTTTATTTCTAAATGCATTACAAATTTTGTGGCACCTTGGCCTTCTGCCTCCAAAACCCAGTAGCACTGGGAGACATCAGAAGGTTAGACTAGCCTTTCGTGGCAGTGCTCCTGACAGTGCAGCATTGCCAGAGGGATGGAAGTCCTTTGTGAAGAATGTGAACGTACCTACTTAAATAGCAGTGTGTGCGATTACTGCTGTGTAGTATCTTGCAAACTGTTTTGTTGTGTATTTTCCTCATGTTGCTGATACCACCTTGGATGGCTGTTAGCCATTAATATAACTTTTCTCACTGTTGCCAGAAGTATTTAGCTGAGAGTATTCATTCTGGGTTTATTGCTTCTCCCGTAGAGTCTCTTGACTGAATTTTATAGATCTGCTTTCCAGGACTATTACTTTCAGCAGACTGAACAGACACAGATGATGGTAATAGGTACTCTTCAGGTAAAGGGTTCACCATTAGGTCACAGTTCACTGCTCAAAACTTGCAGTGTGTGAAGAGAGTATCACCAGAATAATCTTTGAAGGACTTAGAGGAAGAAAAATTGAATAAAGATGGAAGGTGGAATTGTTTCATTAATATGCACATCAGTGGCATGTATTTTTAATTTATTTTGAAATAATTTTTATCTAAGGTCTTCAAAGAAATAATAAACAAATTCTTTTTACCTCTTTTGAGACAAACATGTTTCTTTGATAATTTCTCTCTTCTCTTTGGATTCAGTCTTTGTGTATGCTTTAAAAAAGTTGAGGTATTGTTTGTCTTTTTTTTTTTTTTTTTTAAAAAATGTATGTATTTATTAAAAAGAATACCCCAGGATAGTCAGACAGCATTCGAGTGAGTAATCAGTCTTCTTGTCACTTCTGCCTCCTAATAGTGGGTGTTGCTACTGAGTGCTGTGGGAATTGTTTAAATTACCATCCTCTGGGAAGGTACCCCAGTTTACATTTTGGTGCAACCCATCATTCTGTTTTAGCATCTTTTTGCATTCTAATTCTGTCCTGCAAGGAGTGAAAGCACATGCATGAGTAAAAAAAAAAAAAAAAAAGGTAAGAAAAGGGCAAACAGAACTGAGTATTTGCTTAATTTACTTTACAGTCTTTCTTACAAGGGATATACATTTTATGCTTCCTTTTCATAAGTAGATTTTCCTTTAGCCAGAATTATTAAAAGTCACTGGAACTGGAAGTGCTGGCCACCGAGTTTGCAGCACAGGCTGGCCAGATGGGTGGATGTCGAGAGGTGGTGACAGGAAGCTTGGTAGATGAAATGGTGCTTCTGGCAAGCATGGTGTGCACCTTTCTGCTTCCAATTACTGTGGTACCAGACAAATGTAGCTGGCCCCACACAATCCACCTTTCTTGTTGTGGTGGTGTTTTTGAGTCTAGAGGACATGTAGGAGCTGTCGTCCATTAAATCTGGCATCTGTGCCAGGAAGAGTGGTGGGAACTATTTTACAAAACTAGAACTGTTGTTGGACGTGGGGGTGAATATGGTAGTCTGGGGAAGAGTCAAAGCGGCTTCTGGAAAAGGAAATCTTGCTTCTGAAGTCTCTTGGAGTTTCCTTCTGAAAGAGTCAGTGACAAGCATGAGGGAGACTAATGAATGCATTCATGCCTGGAATTGCAAAAGGCTACACACGCATGGCTTGTAGAGAAATCATGCAGCCATGTGGTAAGATGGTGTTATCACAGGGTGAATGATAAGGCAAAAATTACAGAGCAGCTTAGAAATAAACTGGGTTAGTTGTTGTACTGTGGGGAGGTCACCAGTGGAGTTTTGGAGTGCTGGGAAAGGCACAGAGGAGAACAAGGAGGATAACCAAAGCTGTGCAGTAGTTTCTCTACAGGAATCCACAGTGTAGGTTACAGGCTGGACAACAGCCAGCTGAGGAGAGCCATCATAGGGATCTCCAGGATCCCGAATGGTGCGGAAAGTGCTTGTGGCTGGGAGAGACAAGGTATGGTTGTTCTCCATCCACTGACGGGCATCAAATGCAGTCAGCAAGCCATAGTTCAGACTAGGCAGAAGAAGTGCTCTTCACGCGATAGATGGTGAAGCTGCAAGTGTGTGACATCCATAATGCCCCGTTGCAGTGCGTCTGTGTGGGTTAAAAAGCAACTGGATAACCTTGGACAAACACCTGCCCCACTGCCCAATACAAAGGTGTTCATTCTGGCTCCAAGCTTTCCTCAGCCAGAAGTAGCTGCTGCTTGGAAAATACTGTGCTTTATGGTTGCCTTGTTGTTCATTTGGCATCCAGTGTTAGAGAGGATGCTGGGCAAGGTGGATTTTGGGGCCGATCTAGTATAGCTGTTCCTTCCTCTGAAGTGCTTTTCCCTCCATAAATCTAAAATGCAGTTGTTCAGTAATGCAATAGTCTATGAAGGTTGCTGTTGAAACCCCAGGAGCTGATGCTGTAGGAAGCATTGGATAAAAGTGGTGCAGTGGACTCATCTCCTGTCTTCTGCTTTTTGTGACTGGAGAAGAGCACATCTCAGGAGCCTGAAGTGGTAGGACGAGCATGTATGTGCCTGTGCACCACTTCGTGGCAAATTCAGAAATTGCTCTTGCTGCGACACGAGCAAATATCCTGCACAGATGTTGTTTGTTTTCCAACTCTGTGATTTAAGAGTAGGGAGAGTTGTTTTACTGGAAACCTGTGTGTTTGTCAAAAGATGCCATCAGCCAAGGTGGCATGGATTCATCCATTCTAATTTAGGAAAGCCCCTGATATGGTGGCAGGGAAGAGAGGGAAAGCTTAGTTCTCCTTGGAGGAGGGAGATCAAGGACCTTGATCTGAAGGAGCTGTCCAGGATCAGAGGTTATTTAACAATGGAATGTGGAATGTAAGAAAAGACTGTTTCTGAGTGCTTTTTTTTTTTGTGTGTGTGTGTGTGTATATCCATGGGTGTGTTGTATACTCACATGTGCATACATCTTTCATAGAATCATAGAATCATTAAGGTTGGAAAAGACCTCTAAGATCAAGTCCAACCATCAACCCAACACCACCATGTCCACTAAACCATGTCCCTAAGTGCCTCATCTACACGTCTTTTAAATACTTCCAGGGATGGTGACTCCACCACTTCCCTGGGCAGCCTG